>KK121662.1:155339-202333 GCA_000611955.2 Stegodyphus mimosarum | reverse complement strand
TTTGAAGCTCTTTCATTGTTGTTAGGTTATTTTAATATGTTAAAGCAGACGAGGGTTCAAAGTAATGTTTAAAAGTTAAAAACCTGTGTACAGAATTTTCTAAACGTTGTATTTTTGCACATGTGTAAATCGTAATGAACACTATACTGCTGATTTATGTATTACCTAGATTTGTGTTTACTCCTTTTTTAAGATAACAGAAAGTTTCCTTAGTTTGAAAGTAATAAATAAATAATTATGTTACCGGTAAGAGTAATAAAAAAATGATAAACATATTTATACTCCAAAATTTTCTATAATAGATCACTTGCGTAAATATATTCTGTGAGAAAGCCGAGGGAAGGAAGTAAATGTGAGAAATCAATAATGTAAACAAGAGCCTTGATACTGTTTTATGCTTAACCCATGATTAAAAAAACAGTATTTTATTCAAGCATAAGTAAGTAGTAAATTTGCAGTTTTAAACTTTTATTAAAAATGTTTTCAAGATATTTGACAGAGGAACGAATTTCTTGACTTCGTTTTCAAAATTGATTGCTTGCGTCTAAGAGGTCAACAATTTAGTCCGCAATTTTTTGCATTAGACGATATTCCCATATTCGTCTTCCTTTTTAACATTTTCAAGGGGCTGCATGGGAGAATAATGTTGCTATTAAGTAAACAATCACTGTAGGGGGGAGAAAGCAGTAAAGTAACGAGTTCTTAAATTTTTCGTTGACCAATTTTTCGATCATTCTATATAGTGAATTTTCTTATAATACTGTCTTTTTCATTCCTACCAAAAATATCATACAGTGTAAAGGCCTGAGAAATTGATACCTTCTTACTGTAACTTGCATTTTTTCCCAGCAATATATTTCAATAATAATAGATTTTACTTTAATTCCTGCGAGAAATATTATGTTTTAACATTTTATTTAAAATACGCTTAGTAGCTTCATAATTTCTTTTTCTAAAGTAGGCGGGAAACTCATGTTTTCACGAGTTTGAATTCGTTTCTTTTTTTTTTTTTTTTTTTTTTTTAAAAAATTCAAAGCATTTTTTTTTTTTTTTTTTTTTTTTTTTTTTTTAAGAAATAAATCAAAGGACAGTTTTGGCTTTTAGGCTTCGCATTTTTATCAAATAACACATAAATTAATTCATCATAATGGACATGAAATTAATAACGTTTTGAGATATTTCTTTCGGTGAAAACAGAGAAAGTTCATTTTGATGGCACTTTTTAACCTTTTTTTTAATAAATCTTGTTTAGTTGTCATCAGCGTCTGAATTCACAAGCGAAACGGAAGGAGACTGATAACTTGAGCTCTATTCATTTTTTTTCTCAGCTCATTGTGATCCCTTGTGTAAAGAAATACTTTATATGTTTAATACTAACATCGAAATTAGTTGAAAAAATAATTATTTGAGGCCATTCAACAAATTAGTCCTTTTTATTTTATGAGTATATGGGAGAAATGTTTAAAGAGATTTCATCGAAATGTTTCTTTGATTAAAAAGTTTATTCTTTGTTAGTAAATATTTCATTGAGGAACATTACTATTTTAAAAAAAACTAATTTTACATTCATGCCTTGATGATAGAATTTTTATCAGTTTTTTGCCTCCCCCTGCTTCTCATAATGGAACTAAAATTCAAACTCCTGTTTCCACATTTCTTCTTTTTCCACATCACTTCAATATTCAGCTGAAAGTAGCACTTCATTATGTGGCTTATTATTCTGGCACTTCTTTATAACGTCATGCTGTCGGAATTTTATTTGCAGTGCAGTTGAAATTCTTTCCTTTTACTTCCACTCTTTCTTTTCTCGCTCCACCAGTTCAGCGGACAGATAAAAATAACACTTTGTCATTGTCGTGACATTGTCATGCAATTCCAATCCAACCATAATTATCTTCAAATATCATTTCGCAAAGCGTAGACTCTTTCTTATGTAATAGTGTAATTCTTTCAGGAATTTTACAGGAATTGACTGATTTACTGTCTGTTATTCTCAATTAGTTTATTCTATAACAAGTACTGTTACTTGAACAGTACTTGTAAGTTCTATTTTTTTCTTAATTGAATTTGTCTTTAACTAAATGTTTATCTCTTGTTTTGGCAATGCTATGGCTTCGGTTGTTAGTGAGCGTCAATATGATGGACGAATTAATTTGTGTGTTCATTGTTTTGTGTTTCTGGTTTGCGGGTTTCTGACATTTAGTTTAAGTTCTAATAAAAATTAAGTATCAGTTAAAGACTGTCTTACCTTTTCTTCATTTCATGTCATACATGTTAGCTTATGTCAGAAGGATGGGCATATGCTAGAAGATTTTCTATATGCAAGACATGCCCACCAAGATACATGCATGCAAACCTGAACTTCAACCCAAGACGCTATACGTGCAAAATTGCATCGCCTTCACAATAGTTCGTTCGTTGATCCAGATAGTTGCTTCTGGAAGGAAGACGCGGAGCATGAAGCCTCGGACAGTCCCATGCCGTCCTAAATGGTGAATGAAGTCTTTTTTATTTGATTAGCTATGGAGAGGAACTTCTTGTTTTATGATTAATTAATAGCTTTATTTATTTACTAGCCGAAGTACCCGATGCCAGTTTAGTTAGATTGAGAGCATCTAACAACAGAGAGAACAATACCGCTGTAATCCTTCTCTAATAACAATGCAAAAAATAGGATTCATGGTCATACATTTTTCAGTCTATTGTGATATGGAACTCACATCCAAAATTTCGATAGAAAAAAAAGCTAATTCTTTCTCATTATAACAGCAACAATGGCACGCAGTTTTTAATGATTTTCGTCTTTCTAATCAAATGGCCGCAAAAGCTGAAGTTCCTTCCAATATTTCACATATATTCAATTTTAGTCGATTAAATGTAGCAAAAAATTGATCATAATTAATCCGAAATCAATAATGCGAACAAACACGCAAAAAGATATTCTTCTTTATATATACATATTTTGTAAAACTTAAAAATATTTCAGTAGCAAACTCTACATTTAAAAGCGAGCAGTAGCAACTCTTTTCGAAATAAAGCATTTTTATCTCCAACGCGCGAGAATGTTGCAACTGGGTAAAATAAGTGCGAAAATTAGCGCTTTCAGAGTTTTGAATTAATACTTCGCCTGATTAAAGTCGTACGAAGATGGTAATAGTCGAAATGGCTTCCCACGAATTTTTGGAATCGGGAATAATGTATTTAATGTTTGCAATGGTATTTTTATTTCGTCGTAAAACTTCAAAATTTTTTATTAACAATCTGTAGGATTTGAAAGCGAGCAGTGGCAACAACTTTCGAAATGCAGCAGATTTTCATTTCCAGCTTGCGAGGCTGTTGCCACTCGGAAAAACGAGGGCGAAAACTATCGTTTTTCCGAGTTATTAATTAATATCTCTGATTTTAGCTACTTTTTTTCGGTATATTTTCATAATAACCACACCAACGATTATGTTCGATAAAAATTAAAAATATGCAAACATTTATAATAATATTGTAAGGGACTTATGTTTTTCCTCAACGCGTACCTTTGTGGTGTAATCGGAAGCACGTCCGTCGAGAAATCTGTAAGTCTGGAGATCCATTACCCAATAGAACAACTCATTTGACATGATCCCGCTACATTAATTACGCAATGCTCTACAATAGTACTTCTGTATATTATCCAACTTATGCTATCAAAAGGTCTCTAATAATAAAATTTCTAATTAGTAAGGAAATGATTTTGCTAAAAGTTTATATTTTTAGAATTTTCATTATCAGAAAAGAAGCAAAAAAATATTGGTAATAATTGATATTATATGAAATTATTGGTTTGTGTTCATTGCAATTCGTCTTCAACGAAAAATATTGAAGCAGGAAATAAACTATTTTGCAATCACAAGCAAAACGCTGTTTTGCAATTTCGGAGGATTTATCTTTTACCATTTGTGTTAACTTGAGAATGTATTCTGAGGAATGCAGTATATTTTATCGTAGTGGTGTGGCTGTATTAATAATCTATAAAATTTCTGATGTGAAACACATATCAAAGCCTCAAAGAAATGTTTTTGATTGGATGCTTTGAATTCTGTCGGGAAAGAAGAAATAAATGTTTTAGAATTCAAAATGCTATTTATATATCGACATAACAAGTGTTTTATTTATCCACTAATATTTTTGAGCGTATTTCGTCTGCGATGGTGCTATACATTTTATAATAATAAAATAGAAATTTCGAAACCCTTTGCTTTGAATTCCATTTATTTATCAATAGATATGATTTTAAAATAAAAAAAATTGAAGAATATCAATATATTAAATTATGAAAGATGAAACGTAGCAGGCTATATTTGTCAGGAAATGGCTTAGGTACAATAGTTTCTAAACAAATAATTGTTTAAAACGCTGTAAAACTTAAAATTAAATTAAAATCTGTTTTACTGTAGTTGTTAAACAATTTATTCTAATTAACTAAAACTAAACGCGGTCCTGAGAAACACTGATGAAGCGTTAAGCGTGTTTAGATTAAAAGATTTACTATTATTTCCTTTAGATTCAAGAAGAATATTTGCTAACATGCTGTAAAGCAGAAATAACTAAAAAAATTTTAAGCTTTCTAGCTGAAAAATATGAAACAAAATTAGTTACTTACTTTTAAGTACATGGATTAAAAAAAACATACATTATTCTTGCGAAGATATTTTTTCTAAATAATAAAATCTGATGTGCAGACCACATGACTTCCTTGTACGCAATATTCATTTATACGCATCTTGCATTTCATTTAAACTTATTGGATTGAATTAGATCTACTTCATCGATAGCGCATAAACCACAATAGAATAAATGCACTCTTTAAAATTCACTATATTTGTTTACCACAGCGACACTCTGGTGCTAGGTTCACTTAACAGCGTTACATCTCCTTCATTTTATAAGTCATCATATTGCATAAAAATTATGTATATCACCTGGAGAATTATCTAATCATTGTCACATATTCTATTCAAATACTATGGTAAATCTAAAACGATGTGTAAAAGAAGTTAAACAAACAAAACAATAAGAAACACTTTTTCGAAGAAGATCCAGTATTTCGCATTCAATTAAGTCAGTTCTCCCTTCGCGAAAAGGCAAAAATACATAAATAGTAAGTAAATCTTAAACACTTATTTTCTCGAATAAATTCCGTAATGGATTAGGCATGATTTAATTCGAAATAATAAAAAAAATCGTTACCTTTGTTGTTGCGAAGCTTAGTTTCTCTAGATTGGCAACAAATCCAATATTCTCTTAAGTTTCAAATGTAAACAAATATGTCTGCCATGAGAAAAATCATTAGGCTTAGCCGCACTTAAACAACTTGTAAATTGTTGATAATTCTACAAATATTCCATGCAGATTTACTAAAGGCATAAAAACCTTAACCGGAAGATAAGAATAACATAATTCAATCATTTTTAAAGCAAAAAATGCACAATTTACCAACATATAAGAATAAAAGTTCTGAGCTCATTGAGCCGAATAACAGAGTGGATATATTTATATACGATTGCAACCAAAATACGAGGTGCACATCTACATGTTATAGCAGTCCTATATACAAAATGTCAACATTTTCAGGCTACTCGGTTTTGATTTATGCGAGATGCATATATACATACGTACGTACTTACGCACAGACGCCATGAAAAAAATTCTTCTGAATCCATTTTACATCAGTTTTATAATTTTTATGGGGAAAAAGAGTCCTTTATTCTGTTCTTACGTACGAATGTCACTCAAAAACAGCGTTAAATTACATTCAACAGCGGTCAAAATAAATATTTTTGTTGAAATATGATACCTGATATTTTTCGGGATTACAATCTTTCTTTTTATTTCGTACAAAGAAGTAAAAAGGACTTCATGCTTTTGCTAATGATTGTGCATAAAACATGAAACTGGAGATAATATTTGTGTATCGCTAGCAAATTTCTGTCTTTTTAAGTTAAAAATAAAATCATTACCTCCGAATTATCCGATCAAAGAGTGCTGTGTCGAATCAGTAACTAAAATCATCTGCTTTTCTTAACTGAATTTCATTCTCAACAATTAGGCTGCCTCCGTTTGTAGAATAAAATATGCCTAGATTCATGCACAATGTTGCCGATAGAAAATTTCTTTTTTTACTTCATAGATTTTAATCAAACTGAGGTCAGAACTGTCATTTGACATTTATTCTTTCTCCCCCCTCCTTCAAATTCTATTTCTTTCTTCTTCACGGGAACTCTTTGACTCTAGTATTCCAGGAGGTCTGGGAATCTCAAAACTTTTGCTACACGAATTGTAACGGCTGTGTCCCTAGCCTTGTCACTCAGTTAGGGTAGCGAGTAAGGATTTTTCTTGAGCCAATCAAAACGATCCTTAATTTAGAGATTTATTTTTATTGCCACCATGATTAAAATATACTACCTGGATACCGAATGATTTTTCTAGAAATTATTTTAAGCTGAATTTTTTCGATTTTATATAGTTCTTGGATAGAAAATTTAAGTTAAAAAAATAGCCGCGGTTATTCCGGGTAATAGGTAAACAGCCCAGTAGTTTTAAATAGTATGACTATTTTACTGGGATATAACAAGTGTTTTAACCTGGTTTTGAGGATATCCAAATAGAGTGGTTTCTGCTGTTAGCCGAAACGTGTAGTTCCTTATTATCTTTGCGCGCTTCGGAAATACCTTGACGTTGTGAATGGTGTTCACCACAGATGTTTCTCTAGTTTTTGAAAGTTATAGTACTCTCTCTTGCCTTTTATCGTACTTGAAGCTATGGATAAGATAAAAATTTTTAATAATCCGCGTGCTAACAAATAGCCAGTCTTTAATTTATAGTCTTTATCTTTAATTTATCTATCAAATTAAAACTGCTTAGCTAACTGAGAGTTTTAAACAATAAAACGTACTTCTTAAAAACCTACAGCTTTTTTTAGGGGTGTGGCTGTGGTTAATCTTACTTGTCTAATTCAAAGATGTCAAAGAATTCTATTATGGCAAGGCCAGCATTATCGCGTCTGTCACTGGCATGAGCCTTGAGCACCATATAAGAAACAGTATGATTTTGCCCAGTTTCGTCCCAGCTTTGAAGAACAGCACCCAGAGGGACGGGTCCTAAGATATCCCATCTCACCTCCCCTACACCTTACAAGAGGACTTTCGGCTGGTCATATATATTGAGTCCCCACGCCGGATAGGTTCTATATAATTATAAACATCTATGCTTTCTCTACGATGCAAACCCGGGCACACTGGTACTGCAATCAGCGTCATAAACCACTATACAGTAGTTGACTATAGGAGTGAGTGGTATAGTTATTAAATCTCTCTTTCCAATATTTAGCCGGCCGAAAGAATTTAAATTTAAATTTTAATGTCACTGAGTTATATTGTCGCCTGTCTACTGAATTATGCGTAGCATTGTTCTAGCATAAGCATTCTGATAAAAAATGGGACACTTTCTGAAATTATGTACTAAAGTTCTTCATATGTTTCTCCCACGTCGCATACCTGAGAATCTAAATACCTTTGATAAAAAAGAACGAGAAGATTTTTTTTTCTAAATTGCATTCACAATTTTATTTCTGCAGTATTAAGTGGGCTTAATTTATAACTGATATCATATATTTTTAATTAAACTATTTCGCTATGCTTTTTGTCTGAATTTGCTAAAGTAATGGGACTAAAGCTTGAGTCATAATTTGAAATATAAACTTCAACAAATGCGTTCTTCAAAAGTACAGTTTCGGGTTCCTATAAAGACCCCCCAGAGCAGTGCTCTGCAACCTTTTCTCACCTGCGACGCACAAAAAAACTTTCTGGAATTTCGTGGTACACCAAAAGCTAATGTATATATGTATTGATTTATACACAAAATTTACAATAAATTTTTGTTTTTAATTTGAAAAATATACAATTATAAAACCATTACATATTTATTTATATGCAATCATAATAATTATCATAATAATCGAAATTTTTTTAAAAAAAATTAAAAAACAAAAATTCTTCAATTTGATTGGTTTATTTCAAATTTTTAAAAAAACAGTTTTAGAGCTATTATTTTTAATTAAAATGGTCTGAAACCAATATATTTCGTTTCCATTTATGTTTAAAAAAAAGTTATATATTTTTGAGTTCCGAGTTATCAAGGAAGTGCCGAAAAAATTCAAATGCTGACACACTTACAATCACACACACAACCACACAACAGTGAAATATATAAAAACATTTAAAATAGACATTATTAAGGAAAAAAAATTGTCATTGTGTATTAAATACATGATAAAAAATTGCAAAATGTCAAATACATGTATTTGATTGCGGCACACATATATCCTACTCATGGCACACCAGTGTGCCGCTGCACACCGGTTGCGGAGCACTGCCCTAGAGGGACCTACCCCTCTATCATTCACTGATGATGATAAATTTTTTAATAGTGTTAAAGTTGCCAAATGAGACAGATTCTCGTCTTCTATTGTATCTCAGAGACATGTTCTAATCGATCGCAATGGAAGGGACGGTTCTAAGAGACTGTTTTTAATTACAGTTATTTGTATCCCAGTGAAACAAAGTATCTGTATTTTAGACTTGAACACAGGAACTGTATTTATTCCTTGATTTGTAAAATTGCAATATCTTCGTATCATTCCCCTTCAAAGATGTGACTGAAACCTTCAATATGACTTGAATTGAAGGCTTTATTTCCTTTGGCTGCGGAATTCTACTAAAAGTGTTCTTCATAGGACATCCGAATGTCATGTTTAACCAAAAATACAAAAAGTGAAGATTAAATATTTGAAGAAAGAAATCTCACGGTTTTCCTTTAAGCAGGGAAGTTCAATGGTTCCCAGTTTAATACCAAATTTCTAATCAATATATCTTCGATTTTCGAGTTTTTGTTTCATAAGAACGTGGATACCACCTTCTCCTTTACTCACTAATCGCATTAAAAATCTGAGCATTCTACAGAATTCATAATTCAAATAAAATGATTCCTTCAGGGTTGCATTTTTTGATAAAGAACCTTAGTCATAAAACATTCTTATTCGTGGTTTAGCCTGTCTGGGAGATGCTACAAAAGTTTAATTTCTTTATCATTTTAAAATAAAATGTAGCAATCGTGTTCATTAATAACGTTTCGCTCAGAAAGATACGCTTGTCTTTGAAAAATTGATTCAGCACCCTATAATTCCTTGAAGTCTTTCATTTGAAGATATAATATAAAGATGATTAATGGAAATGTTCTCGACTTTAGATTCATTAAGCTTACGATCGCTTTTGACTTTTTGAAATAATTCTGAAATGAATTTATATAAACTAATTGATGTTAGCGCATGGAACATCTATTGCAAGATATAAAACAGAATAAGGAATATTCTGCTGATTATGCTCAGAGTTTTCGTTTTATTTATTCCTTTTTTTCATGATTTGTTCTTACAAGGAAAGACAAAGCAAAGAATACTGGAATCACTGACAATGACACGTAACTAACTGATCATAAAACACTCAAAAGACTTAATAATCATGAAGTAATCGGATCATGAAAGATATCAGACAGTAACTATTACAGAAAGCATTAAATATTCATTAAAAACAAAGAACAATTACCATTTAGTGGGATGGCATTTGAAAACAGTTCCAGTGCTTTAAAGTAATTTGTTTCTAGTGAACGCAGTCATTAACCTACCAATTTTCATAATTTCATACACTTGTATATCCCATCCGTGAACATGCAAATCATAATTCAACTGCTCAAAGAAGAAGTAATCTGTTGAACATTTAGAAAAATAAATATGATACAGGTTGATACAGGCCCTAGCCCTGCATACCAGATGTGAATGTGGTTAACGGGAATCATTCACTATAGTACACCAAAATTATTCACTATCCCTTTGAAGCTACGATTAATTTCTGCATCAATGCATTCATCGATATGGGTTAAAAAATTCGATCTGTGATGATAGCATAGGTATAACCAAGCTTTTATCTTTTTCACATCTGTGAGATATTTTGTTCAAAGCTAGTTATGACAATTCGGTAACTCTCAGAAAATAAAAATTCTTCCACAATTTAGTAAATATTTAAAAACCTCTTCAATTTGGTTCTCTTTCTTTGGGTTATAAATAATAAGCACAAAGAGAATGAATATTTTTAAACAGTTTTCGAGCAACAGAAGCTGGTTTCATTTGTTAAGACACGAAACTAGCTTCTTCTCAACAAGCTAGTTTCGTATCATGGCAAAATAAAAATTAGTGCTTCTAAAAATGAATGCGCAAGCAATGTAATGAAATCAATTCACAATCGTGTCTTGAATACTGAAGTCTTTTCTGTATTCAATGCTAACAAAATTCTCCATTAAATGATAATTTTGACAGAGTAGTATCAAAACAATACAGGTATCATATTATTTCGTCTTGCTTAGCAAAGTGACGTAGGTTAGCACACTTGATGCATCCGTTTCAAACATTTTATTGCATATTTATACTATTTATACACTCACGTTTGTGAAAATTGCAACACCATGAAGGACTTACGCGAGTGAGCTGAAATTTTCAGGAAATGCAAAGTAGCGCATGATATGCAAATGATTAGAATTGCAAATCCGTAGCGCATGCGTATGCTGAGCAGCGCCCTCTGAACGGCTGATGGATCCGAATAAATAGACGGCTGTAGCGAGGCGTGTATGGTTATCGGTGGTTATCTGCTAGTGGTAAACGTTAACTCAATCTGTACTTATGCCTCGTCGACGAAAGAGAGCGAGATTTGAACAACTTACAGAGTTTGAACGAGGGAGAATCATCGGCCTTCGTGAAGCTGGATTGTCGTATCGTGCAGTAGCCTCTCGTGTGCAGCGTAACAGCAGCACAGTGATGCGCGTTTGGAAGCAGTGGACGGACGAGTGTCGGACAACTCGGAAATCCGGGAGTGGACCCCGAAATGTGACGTCAGCTCGCGATGATAGACACCTGGTCCGCATGGCGCGGACGGACCGTACAGCTTCCTCTAGACAATTGGCAGCACTGTGGTCAATAGCTACAGGTGTTTCATTGTGTGCTTCATCAATTCGTAGACGTCTGCTGCAGTGTGGACTGCGCGCACGGACTCCTTTATACAGGATCCCCCTAACGCACGACCATCGCCGCCTGCGGCTACAATGGGCCAATCAGCATAGAGACTGGCGTGCTGATTGGCAGCATGTCGTGTTTTCTGACGAATCCCGCTTTAATTTGTGGTACCATGATGGCCGCATTCGTGTCAGACGCTATGCCGGTGAACGCCACCTTCCGGAGTGCATTATCGAACGCCACAGTGGACGAACACCCGGAGTTATGGTCTGGGGCGCCATAGCATATCATAGACGATCTCAATTGCTACGAATTGTGGGCAATCTGAACAGCAACCGGTATATCCGTGAAGTTCTACAGCCCGAAGCTGTTCCCTTCCTTCAAAGCTTGCCAGGCGCTGTATTTCAACAGGACAATGCCCGCCCTCATACTGCTCGGATTGTTAAATCCTTCTTTGCAGCGCAGCAGGTACAGCTTCTTCCTTGGCCTGCGTGTTCCCCGGATATGTCGCCAATTGAACATGTGTGGGATGTCATTGGTCGGCGTCTTGCTCGTGATCCTCGTCCTGTTGCGTCTGCAGACGAACTTTGGGTACGCGTACAAACGATATGGAATGCTCTTCCTCAGTCAGACATTCAAACTTTGTTTGACTCCATGCCACGTCGTGTAGCAGCACTTATTGCGGCGCGTGGTGGCCACACAAAATACTGATTCTGATCTCTTGTTCTTGTTTGTTTGCTTTGAACATTTAATCATTTATTTGTACCACTACCACTCAACTGTGCATTAAATTGCATTCAATTATGACGATTCCTTCTTGGTGTTGCAATTTTCACAAACGTGAGTGTATTAACAGGAATTTTTGCAAATAATCCAATATAATTTCAAGAATAAGAAAAATATTGGTTTAAACATTTTTAACTCAGGTGTTATTTCAACATTCTAGAAAATCATACCAGGCGCACCGGCTAAAACTCAAATTCAAATTTAGATGCAAACACCTTATAGAAGTTATCGCACACAACTCTAAATTTCCCAAGTGTCTCTCTTGCTGGCTTTTTGCTTTTTACCTTTTTATGCATAAGCATTAAGCGAAACTGATCGCGAAAAAATATATGACAGTTTCCCATTGCTATTTTCATAGCTGGTTTTAAATCTATGATTTTATGTTCTGTATCTGGAATTCTCGATGACCTGATTTTTCTAATGTTAGCTTAGTTTATTACCGCTTAGTTTAAAATTTTGCTTAACTGTAATCAAATTAATATATAAGTTAGATTATAATTTCTGATGATTATAATTTTAATATTTTTTTATTTATTTATTTGTTTTTACCTTTTGAATATTAGTGGTAAACTCTTCGGGTTATTTGACTCTAATTTGAACTTTTAGGAATTCAAATTCTTTCTTTATTTTCTTTTTACTTAGTTTATAAAGTATTTCTCTCGCCTTCTTCGCATTCCTTCGTGGTGTTGTAGTCAACACGCTCGGGGCGTATTTGAGAGGTCCGTGGTTCGAGTCCCGGCGAACGCATTGCTTTCATGACTCCTGTTTCCGAATAAAGTTACTTGTTACCTCTACAAGTTAATTGGTTTTAATATTTAATGCAGATTTTTGTAATTAATTTCAGTAATGCATTCTTTCCTTTAAAGAATATTTTAAAATACTCAACTGCAATATAGCTGAAATGCGAAAGACAAGTACAGTAGTTACCTTTCCAGTTCGACTCTACCTGACGCTTTGTTTCAGATATCAATACTGCCAAGAGCCTCTCTAATCAAAGCGGTATAAAATTAGATTAGCTACCACATCGAGGATTTAGTGTGAACCCAAAATACGTTGTCAGCTTTATGACATTGTCCATTATTGCTCCACTTCATTGTACAATATCAGTCTAATATTATAGAACATCTTTTGCAATACTCTCGATGATGACTGCAAAATCATCGGCAAATTTAGTCTTGTCTCTACGAATACCTAATGGCAAGTGCCCGACCTTTTGGTTTTGCCTGATAATCAAACGTAAATCTTCAGAAGGAAGCAGAACTTTTACGTACCGTCACAGCAGTAGCACAGTAACTAAAATACAAGATCTTACTTTAATTAATTCGATTCTTTACCAGGCTTGAGTTGTTTTCTTTAAATGTAATACAAATACTGGGCATGTTTCTTGGTAAATTCTTCATCAAAATCTAAATTGCCACAGGCAAAGAGCTCTGATGTTTGTTTCCGTAATAAAATATTTAAATTGAATCAATAATTAGATTTTTGGATGTAGGACATGTTAGCCGAACAGAAAATTTTCGATTTTTTCCATGCGCAAAGTAAATGCATGGCAGTTACTAAAATTATCCCAAGAGTTCTTGTAAAATTAGGGATAATTATCCACGTGGCTATTTAAATAAATGTAATCGCTAAGTCTGAAGGATATTAAAATTTCTTCCTTCATAAATATGTACCTTTTTCATCTTTTACTGAGTTATTATCAAAGCTCCATTTAAAACCCTTTTGTTAAAATTATGAACAAATATATGTGCACAGGAAGTCACATTCATTTTTCAAAAAACTTTCGACTATCAAAAATAATAAACCTTTTATAAAGTGAATAATTAAGAACGTGACCAAAACGATGCAAAGCAAATATTTTAAGCAAGCAATTTCATTTCAGTATTTTAATTATGGCACGATAAAATTATTAAAATGTTACACAAAGCACAAAAGCTGAAAAAAATGAAAGATTAATTTAGCCGCATATATTTTCCTGTCATATTTTCTGCTTTCATATACCATTAGTTATTTATTAAAGCAATATCCATATATTGATATGTGCAGTGTTAAATATTAGATATGTTTACAGCTAATTATGTAAAAATAATTTATTGTGCTTTCTAGATTTATTGCTATTTTGTTTTTTCTGAAGTGAAGAAACCTCAGTTTTGAAATTATTATTGTCTTACTTAGATGTGTAAATTGTTGTCTTTCTTAAATAAATTAAGCTAAATACTAAAAAATTATTGGGATTTACTTATTAGTGAGATTTTTTGTGAAAAGCCAAATGCTACGTCATAAATAACATTATGTCATATGTCCTTAAATATTTAATTAAAAACTTTTGTCAGTGATTCTAGAAGTCATTTATCAATCTAAAAGCATTTTTTGCAACTAAAATGAGAGCTGAAACTTTATTTATGAAAAAGAAGTAGTGAAACAATTTGGGTCCAAAGTTTATAAAGCACTTTTGATTAATCGAATCCAATTAAGTATTTTCATTTATCCGCAAATAAATAATTACTCTTTCCAAAGAGAAAATTGTTAATTTGATACAACAAGCTTGCATATATTTTTTTGCTTGTCTCTGAACTTCAGAATCCAATTAGAAACTCTCGTGGATTATTAATCGTCTGTTTGAAATTCACAAACGGCAGGAAGTTATTTTCGCGTGTTTCTGGTTTTAAAATGGAAAAGAAAGTTTCAAAGACTTGAAGAATTCAGAATAAAATGGAAAATGGATGAGGCTTGCTCCATGGTAAACAGAAGATGAAGCGATATTTAGGAGTTCTTGTACTTTTCGTTTCTTATTATTTGCTTGCTGTTCGCGAATAAAAATTTATGAGAGTGGTTTTAAGTGACTGTCTTAAGGCTTTCTAACCTGTAAATCGATTTCCTGTTCTTAACGTGATTTGTTGTTGTGATTTATTGTTACATGAAGCATATTTGATTTTGTTGTTTTAAACAAACGTGTAGTTAATATTTTATGCTTCGAAATGTCTTAAAAATTGTTTCAAAGTCTGTTTTAAATGTCGCATTATAAAAGCTGATTTTTTCAACTAATTTAATTATCAATTATCTTTCAGGTCTTTTTGGTGGGTTAATGTGTTTGGCACTTTATTGAGCTTAATGCTACTTTTTGAAATGAAGTTATTTTCATATTTAAATGAAAATTGTATACGTTTTCTATTTTTATAGTTTGAAATCTTATTTTCGTGTATGATTTAATAAAAATATGATTTCAAACCTGACCTCAGTGCAGTCTTTGATATTACACCAAGCTCAGATACATTAAATCTGTAGTTTCGCTTCAGTTTTTTAATTTTCTTCCAAACACAAAATTTCAATATATCTGTAACTTCATTTCTATTTTATAAATAGAAAATACTTTCATTACACGCATTTAATAAACTTTTCTTTTACAGCATTTCTTAATTACAAACAATGTTACACTAATATTTGACTTCGGAATACGAAGAATTAACGCATTCTTAAGCTTGTTGGTTAAAAGTTCATTAACATGTAAAGCTACTGTAATAGTCATAGTTAATATCGTAACTTAGCAAACTTTTGTACTATAAATTCAGCAACTACTGTTCAGAGGTCAGTAAAACGAATTTGAAAAGTTGGTAATAATAGCTCGAGTAGCTATTAGAATTTTTCGGACCGAGAAATGCGGAAACTCGGTATTCCCTTGGCCAGAATTAAAACTGCGCGTCATACTTTGTTTATTGGTCATGCTAAACTCAGCAAGTATGCAACGAGGAAGACGAAAATTTCTTACATTCTCCTCCACTTAAAGGCAATCGGGAAGAAAGGATACCCTCAGGTCATTCATTTGGATGTCACTGCAGAGTTTATTAGATTTTTCGAAGCAGGAGACCTGAAAAATTAAGCATTCTTTCGCAGGGCTCTAAGCTTGCTAGGAAAATAAAATATTCCACCAAAAAATTAAGCAGGGAGGAAAGTGAAATTTCTTACATGTTCCAAGCACTATGTTTCCGGTTTCCATAGGATAACCGAAAACCTGAAGAACACCACGTACTCCTGTCACTTAAATTCGTAACCGCAATAAATCAATTTTGAGAGAATTATTCCTCCAAAGTTTTCGTATGGAAAAGTAACAGCTTACTGCCAAAACAACAGTTTGCTGCATTATTTGAATAAAGATTATAATCCAAATGAAATAACATCTGCGAATGGGCCAGAAAGCTAAGTAACCTCTTATCTACAGGAGTCAAACGGGTAGTAATCATAACTTCCCGGCATCATAAAATATTTTCTGACATGTTTTTACTCTGACATCTAACTCTCCAATGAATAAATGGAACCGAAAGTAGAATGCGCGACATAGAAAATCTAAAAAGATACTCTGCTGGAGAACTAATAAAAATGACTCATTATTACCTATTTATAATAGCTATTACTAGCAAAAAACAAAAAGAAGAGGAATCAGCAAGAAGAAAAAAACGCTAAACTATTTTGGTGCTAAATTCTAATCAGCAAGAAGAGAAAAAGCTAAACTATTTTTGGGCTAAATTCTAATTTATAAAATAAAATTGTAGACTGTATCACGAAAATATGTATAAAATTTCAGATCACGTATTCGTAAGGATATTGATCACATTTAAAAAGCATTATAAAAGCAGATAGGGCCTTTGTATTTTTTATGGAATGGAGAAGGAAATAATCATTTCAGTGTTGCATAATTATGTCTGCAGGTTTGTTGTTGTTACAAATCTCACTTGTATGACTTAAAATGTATGACATAGGTCAGCACAGGCCAACGTCATTCGTCGTAAGAAGGAGTCATATACGTCTGTCGTTGGCAAGAGCTTTGAGCACCATATAGGTGTCAGTGAGACTTTAGGTCAGTTCCGCCCCCAATTTTCACAGACAAACGGGTCTCAGGTTCTCCCACTCCTCTTTCCTTTTTTTTTCTCCCGAAAAGGCTTTTAGCTCGCCACAAATTAAGATTGCCCCTTGCCGTACAGACATATGGGGCAATTTAAATACCGTTTACAAGCATCCATGCCTTCTCTGGAATTCGAATACGGGCCCTTCGTTACGGCAGTCAGGGTCACTATGCGCTATCTCGGTTAAGCGGCTGTTTCCATGTTTAATTTTCGTAATATTTAACACATCTGCACAACTGCAAAATCTGGCAATAAAGTGCCAAATACTGACAAACTTCTTTTAGACTTTGTGTCTTTAAACTCAGTAGATTTCAAGAGTCTATATCCTCCCCAACGGTGAAATATTTCCGTGTATTTAAAGATTATTAATGGTTATTTTGTGTTATATAATGTTAAACATAAAATGTCTATTGTAAATTGATTATAATCTTAAAGCAAGAATAGTTACAAATAAATTTAAAATAACACATACACACACAAATATGTATACACTATGTATATTAGAATAAATAAAAACTAAAAAGCAGTCCAAAACCTAATCTAATTTATTGGTAACGATGCAAAATAAATTAAAATAAATAATCCATTTCCGATTCATCCCATATACCATTAGGAATAAAAATATGTAAAAAAGCAAACAAAACAAATCTAGGCGAAATCCTAATTTTTAGAAAGAGAAACACTATTACAAATAAAAATATTAAATAAATAAAAAAAAAACTTAAAGCTTTCAGATTTTACATTACGCCCAAAGTTCGCCTTTACTTTTACCTTTATTTATTAAATATCATGTTCTTCATATTTAAACCAGAAAATTAAATTCAATAGCAATATCGCAAAATGATTTAAAAATGAGCATATTTTTAGAATTTCCGACTCACAGTCTCGCGCGCTGGAGATAAAATTTTTTTTTTCGTACAGTGTTGTATTCCTTGTTTTGAATTCAATGAGTTTGTTAATCAAAAATGCTTTAATGTCTGACAAAATACGAAATAGGCAATAAAACAAATTCCAAATTTCAAATTAGGGCTTCCAGATGCCCATATGTTAGGTGGAGGATTACGTTATTCAAAAATTTGATGGCTCTATGTACCGCTGTTTTATCACAATACGTTTATGCATATTCTTCACTATTTAATTTCTTTAAATATAATACGAGGATGTATTATTTGGTGGCAACAGTTTGAAAAGTGATTCGCTGTTTATAGTGAATCAACGCAAAATGCAAAAACGAAATTAATAGGCCTTCTGGGTTAACGCCCTTTGGGCTGAAAACAAAAAAAAAGGAAGCATGCAGGCGAACTGCAAGATAAAGCGGGCAAAGCATGTCAAAACGGAAAATGAAATAAATTGAAATAAGAAATTTAAACCTTTCGCTGTGTCGTCATCAGGGGTTGATACAACGAAAAAGGTAAATTAACCAGCCAATTTCTGAACCATCTAAGACACAAATTAAAGTGCAAGACTTGAAATAATTCAGCAAACAATTAAGATGGACCTCTCTCTATATATACAGAGAGAGTGTTTGGACTGATATATATATATGTACGTTTTGTATATTATATATATATATGTAATATACAATTTATAGAAAGTAGTATGAGAACGTAGAGACCTATTTGGTCAAGAATTTTGCGCACTGAGCTGCAAAATTAAAATTAAAGTAAGCAAAAGGAGTAAAAATCTAAAAGCAATCGCCTAAAAGTAAATTTGATATCTAAGTTTCAGAGTAAAAAACTTGAACAAAAACATAACTAAAAAGTAAAAGCAGTTGTAAAAAATTGAAAACCAAAAAGCAGGTATTGAAAAATTCAACATTATTTTTTTTTAAAACACGTAAAAAATGAAGTATTCAAAACACAAGAATAAGTAACAATAAATGGCAGTAAATGGCAATTTAGCCTAACTCGAGGTCAGTCACGGACTTTTCAAGGGAAAAGCGTAAGAAATTCGAGTATAGCTAAACTCCATTACGCGTTTGGTCAAACGACAATAATTGAGACAGAAGCGATAAAACATTAATAGAAAAATAAAAGAAACTATATAATATAGTGGGTCTCAATTCTTATTGTTTCTTTTCCCGACACGCCTGCCATAAAATTTAAAACAAATAAAAGCACTACTGATAATATTCTTATATAATATAGAAAACATACATACATACATAGTAATATAAAACAATAAAACTGAATGTGAACGTATAATACAAAAATATCTAAACGAATATCCACTACAGATCATGTTTGAGCTTACCTTTTTGAGTCATTATATTTGTAGAAGCAGAAAACAGGAAAGATGAGCGATGTCAACTCCGAGACAAAATTTAAGACTATAACGAAATTAAATTCTGCGTTGCCAAAGAAATAAAAAAATAGCGTGCTCAGATAAACCGTTGTGTCATCGTTCCGGATGTTTCCTTCCAGCATGTATAATACCTGGATATTTCAGTCTGCATTCAACCATGGTTAATGTTAACCAGATTTATTACATGACCAGTATCTTACAAAATACCTGCATTAGGCACATACACATGTCTGTAAGTGCCTGTCAGTTCATAGTAAGTCATAGTAAGTCGCAGCCAAACATATTTTATTCATATGCAACTCCACCGATGTTCCCAAACTGGTAATCCTTGAATAAGCCTTTTTATAAAAGATGGAAAGGCTGAAACATAAATTTGTCATAAGCTACAAAATTGAAAATTATTTATTTATTATACAACTCAGCAAGCAAACAAATTCGTATAAATGTAAAATTTACATCAAATTGATCTATATTCATTTATTTACATGTTAAATGGTTAAATAAGGTGTATTACTTCTAAAAATATATGTAAAATTACGTTTTCGGTACGATAAAATTTAGGATGCAATAAACAGCCTCAAATTAATCCATACTTCTATGCAACTCAACATATGCTCATATTTGATACGCTAAATGAATTGCCGATGAAAAGAAATCGAAGCACTTAAATAATGGAAACTGATAACAATTCAAACATAATGAATGCAGTTTGTTTTTCAGCATCGTTTAGCGACTACAGTGCATTGCATACACTGGAGTAAGTGCAATTATTTTCAAAAATAAATATACAGAAATTGAAATTTAAAATTTTCAGTTATTATATTTGGATTAATTCTTCCAATAAAGCAATATGTAACAAATTTTTAGTTATGAATGAAATTAAATGTAATGACAAATCTCGGAGACTACTCGTTTTTTCTTGTCGTTGTTGTTGTTCCATATTACATGGAAGCATGGTTGCCAGAGCCTACTGCAAAGAGAGGTTGGACTTCTATTTTCCACCCTAAGATTGACAGAGAGCCCCCGACGGGATGGACCGGGGTCTTCCATCTCTCTCCCCTTTCACAAAACCACATGAGAGGACTTTCGGCTCGCCCCATATTTAGAGTGCCTCCATGCTGCAAGGACACTATACATTTACTAACATCAGTGTCTTCTCTAAGATTCGAGCTCAGGCCGTTCGGTATCGCATTAGGCTCCCCTAACCACCATACCGTCTGGGCGACGACTACTCTGTTTTCCAAAGCAAGAAATTCAAAAGCAATTCGAATCACAGATCAGCAGCTCCTGTATGTGATAATCGCTTACACCATAGGAAAACGCATTAGGAAATACGGTAATTGTTCACAGATTTGATTCCCAAGCACAGTTAATTAGCCTAATCGAGAAACGAATTATCATGGTGTAAATGGTTTTAATTCTGTTTAAGTTTCATTGACTTGAATTAATACAGATACTTGAGTGAAAGTGTGAATTCCAACCTAATAATTACATATTGGGAAAGGTGATCCGTTCTTTTACCTATATAAAAGATGAAAAGGATAAAGCATAAATTTCAAGCAAATTAACAGTACAACTATTTAATCAAAAATATTATTATTCTATTAGTATTAAGAAATTATGATCCACTCTTTGGCTAGTACACAAAATATTAAACTATTACTATTCAATTCGGCGTTTAAATTAAGAAAAATGAATTTTTATTGCAATAGTCAGTTTAGCATATTTGGCATTCAAGTTATTAAGTGAAATCTAATGTATATTACAGTTATTACAAGGCAAAAATATAATAATAGCAATTATTACTGATCGCATGTATGCTTTTTCAAAATATCATCATTGTTTTTTCTTATGCATAGCGTAATAAATATAAGTTTCATTGAGAGTTTTCCCTGCTGTTCTGTCCCATTTCAGAATGTCATTACACTACAATATACAGGGTGTCTCAAACGGTCATTGACAAACTTAACATACTGGTCTGTCATACAATGAAAAACAAGATTTACACATGAACGTGTGACCGAAAATGCATACGGTGACCGCTAGAGGGCAATGTTCGCAGGCGTAGAGAGGGAGAAAGAAAGAAAGTCTAGACATGTGGTTATATGGTTTTTATTAAAGAACATGGTTAAATCGGAGAAGTTGTTCAAAATTCCTCCCATTTGCCACAATGCATACTTAACAACATCAACGCAAGGATTCACGAACCCGTTCGAAATGAGCAAATGTGTCAGGAACACCTGCCCCCGCTTCCACGATCCTGGTGACGAGATCCATGTCCGATGTTACGGTCGTCTCGTAAACCCTAGACTTTATGGTAGAAATCCTGTGGATTCATATCGCGGGATTGCGGTAGCCCTGCGTCTTGGCATTGTACAAGTAATGCATATCGGGCAATTTTGAGTTAGCAAAGCACATTCATCCTTCTCCTGCAACATCCTCACCTGAAATGGTCCCGCTTCCGATTCGTAAAGTAGAAGATACCTGTGTACTACAATATTTATAATTCTCGAAAGCTAGATAAATAAAGGAGAGCAACAAAATTATAATTATAATATTCCAGAAATGTATACTATTATACGTCAGAAAGTAAAATAATCTTTGATACAGCTTTACAAGCATTCTCCATAATAATTATATTTTCGAAATATTAAAAATGATATTAAATGTAATTTCTGAGTTAAATACATATTAAACAATTACTAATTTAATAATTAGTAATTGTTTAATATGGCAATCAATAAACAATTACTAATCAATAAACACGGTTAAGTATGGTTAAATCCATAAACAATTACTAATTTATGAAGAATTTCATTTCTTAATATAGAGATTAAATTTCATATCGAACTAATTATTTATTTAATTCTTGTCCTATTCATTTAGTTATGCTTCATGTTTTTCAGAAAAACAAAAAAAAGTGATGTGTATTGAAGGAACAAAATGTAGCAGAATTAAGAATTGATAACTGACTTAAAGGTGAAGGCCAAGAAATGAGTTATTAAGACTAGAGACTATTAAGACAACGAGTTATTAAGAGGATTACGCTTTATTGTGTAATGGATTGCCATGCGCTTAGACCTTTTTATTCGGCCTAATTCAGCCTTTTAATTCAGCTTTTTATTCGGCACTTAAGGCACTAATAAATTTACCTAAACTTCTTTCATTATAATTTTTATCATTACTTTTTGATCATTTCATGATACCTAAAAATTCCTTCACATCATTCACTCTTCACATCAAATTCTTTCATATGATGAAATAATTTCGCAAGGAATGCGGACCTGAACAAAATTTCATTGAGTTAATCTTTGACTATCATATAACTTAAATATGATTTTAAGAATCTCAATCTAGAATATCTCTTTCTGTCGCTACAGTAGAAAACAGTAGAATATCTATCTTTAAAGAATAGAAAATATCTGGGAAATGATGTTTATTATATTCTAAAATAGCATAAAAAGTACTTTTTGAGAAGGTTCTTTCTTCTTCTAAAAATGAATATTCTCTTTGAACCTCTACTGTGTGAGACAATCATTCTTCCGCAACCTGATAGCTGGTTTCAGGGATGAAAGAATGTATTTTGTTATAGAATTCTAGAAGAACATATTACAATGGCACAACTGCTACTTTATGAACTATATTCCGGAAAGTTAAAAATGTCATCTTCTTTGGACAGTTTTATTAATGGGGAGGAGGAAAAGTTCTGAGCCTCACAGTGAAAGGGCAGTTTAAGCTATAATTCCTAATTATAATTTTTTCTAATTATGCCCTCTTACATAATAGAAAATCTTCCACGAAGGCATCCTTCAACCCTAGTGCGCTTTGCCGTAATGGAATACACCAACCACCACATATATTAATGTACTTAAGCAATTTTCGCTGTTAATTGTTTGCACTACTAAAATGATAGTTCCTCAGTGTTGCACCACTGAACGATCCCTCAGTGACTTCATCGTCTGTGTTCTCAAGGAAATGTAAACTTTATTCAAAACATTATTTTTAAATAAAATCTTCTCTTGTAGGCTGTATGAGAAAAAAAATCTTATGTAAAATTAATTTATTGAAGAACAGAAGTAAAAATAGTACAGTAAAGTTCAGAAATTTGCAAAGTTTATAAACGTAGTCAAGGATATGAGGTAAATACACTAACAGTGTTCATCTTAAATTTACTTTCTGATGAAAGCCAGTAAAAGAAAGTAGAGAAACAGAAAATAAATAGCATTAAAGTTCATTATATAAAGAAAAATTCAATATAACTGTGATTTTTAGCTTTTGACAAGCTACACTATCAAAAACAACTAAGTAATTTGAACATTCCCGCCAGAAAATGAGCTATGTTGGCAATATTCTCGAAATGCATTCGTCACAGCAGGGAATGATGAAAGTCTAATGTGGATAGATCGATGTAAGACAAATGGTGACACTAATGCAGCTTGTGCAACAGTGGCATTGCAAGGAGGTGCATTGTTGTAATGCAGGATGACTCAATTTTTGCTTACGTCTTCTACTACACAGCATCTCTTAGGTTGTGTATCAGAATGGCATAATACTCATCACATTAGCGGAGCTTTGCATCACAAAATCAGTAAAATTAGCCCTTTGTTATCACAAAATATATTGCTATCATTTTGCTAACTGATGTTCTTACCTTGTTAGATGAGAAATGGCATCATTGTCGGGTCTGGGCTTTCATAGATGGAGCCCACACGTTTGGACTAGATTTACAGATATCAGGCGTTGTTTTCACGATAATCATCTATGATCATACCCAGAACAGAATTGACGTTTTTCAGCGTTTCTCAGTCACTGACTCTCCTAACTTTATTCATTCAGACCGCTTTTGAATCCACGTTCAAAAGTCGGCTTTCCACCATATAACTGCTGCAAATGATAGGAAATAATTTCCAATGTCTTCAGTATGTGCTGGGGAGTTTATGTTGACGTGAGCCCTTTCCGACAGAGGTAGTGAATTATGGTCCTGTTAGCGACTCTCTTCTACCACGATTAAAAAAAGCAAAGAAGAAATCATTTCAGTTTCATAAAAGTTTGAACAGTATGTTACAAAACTGCAAACATTCTTCAAAATTTTATGTACCTTGGTATCTTGCGCATTTCTTCCTTGTGAGGCTCGCATTTTTCGCCTTTGCAACATGTGCCATCACCTTTTGTTTTCCTTGCCTTTCCACTTCTCACTTTTGCATTTCTCCTGTTTGCTTAAATGTGCCAGTGAAGCAGAAAGAAGAAAATGCTTGAAAAAAACCACAGTTGTTTTTCAGTGATGTATTGTTTCAGCCTTTTGCTCATGGAAGGGGCAGGTCTTGTCTCCCAAGTATTTGTATACATGCTACATCAAACCTTATTTCACACGTAAGATTGTTAACTGATTTTTTTTTACTATGGGCTTCCACTAACATGCTAATTATTGAAAAGCCACAATTTCAACAAAGATATTTCTTACTTCGCATAATATTTATCACTTGCTATTCTGCATTCCAAATAGTGCGAACAATTGTGTAGTGATCTATAAAAGTAGAAAGAGGATTTGATTATGTAGTTCGGAATTCATGAAAGTTACAATAAACGAAAAAACAATACTGTTTAAAGAATGGTAATTTTAAACCAAAGAACTTTGTGATTCAAAATACAAAGAATGATTTCTTTATTTTCAAATGCGATGCTCATGTGTCTCATGAGTCATTTTTAAAATTTCATTCTCTAGAATAATGCATGCTTGACAGTTTCATTTCAAACTAAAATTTTACCAGTATTTTATATAAGTTTCCGTCTATAATATATTACGTTATCCATTAAAATCACACCAATCACATCATATTTTAGCTTTACAAATTCTTAGGTCTTGTGGGATTCCAAATTATTTTCGTCTGCATATTTGTAATCTGAAATGATAGCTGTTAATATATTTAATACATTATTACTGATTTTAATGCTATGCTTTCGAACTAAATTTATTTGCTCAGTCTTTTGTGCATATTACTAATGAATGGTTTTCTAAATTTTACATTCAAGAATTACTACTGCTTTAATAAATTTGTTTAAGGCTCCATGATGATATAGATTATGCACAAAACAAATCTGCAAAACATCAATATAATTTAAAGAATTGTTTTAAAATAACAATTAGATGTTATTTTTAAACGCTGCCCAACTACATATACATATGCGACTTGACAGATCGGCACGTGAGCAATTTAACGATCAAAGGCAAAACGAACAATATCTTCAGGAATATAAAAAATGGTCTTTCCAGACAAATTGAGATCCAAATAATCATCGAACCATTCTTGATTCGTCAATGAATCAAACTCCTTTGCTAGAATTAATTCTGCTAGAAACAATACACCGTTAGGGTAGTTCCAAAACCATTAGGAGAAAATAAACTGAGTTTATTTTTCTAAAAAATTACCTCGTTATCTCTACACTTAAGAAAAATAGGTATGTTTCATCATCGAAGAGAACAAGATAGTAAACTCGTTTTGCTCCTTACTTTTTTAAGGAGACAAGCTTGAGTGAGATGAATTTGGAGTAGAAAACATAATTTTTTGGAGACTAAGAAATTTTAACACAATAACTTTCCTGAGCATCAAAGAATGTTATTTCCCTAATAGTATAGATTTCTTAAACTTGAATGCTAAACACAAGCCTATAAAAATACATTTTTCAAATCGTAATGAATAAAATTAAAAATCAATTAGCGGTAAGTATTAAAAAATGGATATACTCAAATTTTTTTGCGAATAAATATATGCTTTCTTGTACTAAATTAAAAAAGTAGAGGTCCTCCTGAAGTTTGTAACACGGTATTTTATTGTTTTAAGATAATGCTTCTCAACTTCTGCATCACATTTACTGTGAGCTTAAATTTTTTTTTAAATGCAGATTTTAAATGTTTGTGCACTTGCCCAGCTTCAAGAGTGAAAGCTATGTGTGTTAATAATGTTATTGAAATTCATTGTAGAAAGGTAACGTCAAACTTTCACTCTAAATGTAAAACTTTGCAACACAGTCAATTTCAGCATTTTGTCCCTCCTATGACCCAAAGTGTTTCAGATAAGCATATTTAAAATTTTAATCATTACCATTTTTACATCAGACAGAAGCCACTTAATTCGGTTTCTATTCCATGATCCAGAATACTAAACGAGACCATTTGGAAATTTACCTCAATCAAAGTGCACCACAAAGGTGGAGTAAACACATGGATTGAGAAGGTGGAGCAATAAATAATGCAGTAGTCGCCTAATCTCTGGATTCAATTACACTCACGTTTGTGAAAATTGCAACACCAAGAAGGAATCGTCATAATTGAATGAAATTTAATACACAGTTGAGTGGTAGTGGTACAAATAAATGATTAAATGTTCAAAGCAAACAAACAAGAACAAGAGATCAGAATCAGTATTTTGTGTGGCCACCACGCGCCGCAACAAGTGCTGCTACACGACGTGGCATGGAGTCAAACAAAGTTTGAATGTCTGACTGAGGAAGAGCATTCCATATCGTTTGTACGCGTACCCAAAGTTCGTCTGCAGACGCAACAGGACGAGGATCACGAGCAAGACGCCGACCAATGACATCCCACACATGTTCAATTGGCGACATATCCGGGGAACACGCAGGCCAAGGAAGAAGCTGTACCTGCTGCGCTGCAAAGAAGGATTTAACAATCCGAGCAGTATGAGGGCGGGCATTGTCCTGTTGAAATACAGCGCCTGGCAAGCTTTGAAGGAAGGGAACAGCTTCGGGCTGTAGAACTTCACGGATATACCGGTTGCTGTTCAGATTGCCCACAATTCGTAGCAATTGAGATCGTCTATGATATGCTATGGCGCCCCAGACCATAACTCCGGGTGTTCGTCCACTGTGGCGTTCGATAATGCACTCCGGAAGGTGGCGTTCACCGGCATAGCGTCTGACACGAATGCGGCCATCATGGTACCACAAATTAAAGCGGGATTCGTCAGAAAACACGACATGCTGCCAATCAGCACGCCAGTCTCTATGCTGATTGGCCCATTGTAGCCGCAGGCGGCGATGGTCGTGCGTTAGGGGGATCCTGTATAAAGGAGTCCGTGCGCGCAGTCCACACTGCAGCAGACGTCTACGAATTGATGAAGCACACAATGAAACACCTGTAGCTATTGACCACAGTGCTGCCAATTGTCTAGAGGAAGCTGTACGGTCCGTCCGCGCCATGCGGACCAGGTGTCTATCATCGCGAGCTGACGTCACATTTCGGGGTCCACTCCCGGATTTCCGAGTTGTCCGACACTCGTCCGTCCACTGCTTCCAAACGCGCATCACTGTGCTGCTGTTACGCTGCACACGAGAGGCTACTGCACGATACGACAATCCAGCTTCACGAAGGCCGATGATTCTCCCTCGTTCAAACTCTGTAAGTTGTTCAAATCTCGCTCTCTTTCGTCGACGAGGCATAAGTACAGATTGAGTTAACGTTTACCACTAGCAGATAACCACCGATAACCATACACGCCTCGCTACAGCCGTCTATTTATTCGGATCCATCAGCCGTTCAGAGGGCGCTGCTCATCATACGCATGCGCTACGGATTTGCAATTCTAATCATTTGCATATCATGCGCTACTTTGCATTTCCTGAAAATTTCAGCTCACTCGCGTAAGTCCTTCATGGTGTTGCAATTTTCACAAACGTGAGTGTATAACTTGTGGAAGTTTTTCTAGGATAAGTTTTTCCTCAGTTTTTGTGAACTCAGGATTTCGGAATCGTATCACCGATGCTGCCTTTCTTTTCGATCTTTACATAATGACTATAAATAAAAAATACTATCTTATATACATATATTTGTCATATCAAGAAAAGGGATTCTCGGGCGTTTACAAAATCTGTGAAAAAACATGAAGCGAGTTTGCCCGTATTTCGGTACAATCAAACTAGGTATACATTGCGAAACATTTTGGTTATAATTTTTAAAGCTCTTCACGGAATTACGCAGAGTGTACAATTAATATTTTGTGTTGCTATAAAGAAAATTCTACCTTTAACGTATCTTTACTCGTGAAATTGCTATTCTATATCTAAACTAAATGATAAGGTCAAAATGAATTTCTTTCCGCATCTAATTTTTTTTCAACCTGATACCTATGTTATAATTTGTTAATATTTTATTAAGAGTAACAAAGTTAAAAAATCCCCAAGTATTATTTGGTATGACAATAGGAGCGCTGGTCACTAAATGTGAAACAAATTAACTAGGCTGTGATCAAAAATAAAATTTTTTAACAAAAATAAATTTAAAAAATAAAGCTGTACCAGCTGTACGCATTAAAGGAAATTGTGTGTCGATTTATTCAACTTTTAATCAGGCTATAAAATTATAAGGCTTGTTTTACCTAATACTTAATTTTTATGTTAATTCACTTTAGGATTTTAGGTAACATTATTTTATTAAATTCGCTGTAACAACTTTGTATTTGGCGTACATTTACAAAAAACACTCAATCGATTTCGAGGGCAGCTACAGGTCCCTCCTCATCAGAACAAAATATCTAGAAAGGGAAAGAAAGCTGAGTAACGGCTTTATACACTCTCGGGTAGAACCACGCGCGAGGAGGCAACGCCATCTATCGGCAAAAATAATCATCAAGAATCATGTGAATAGAATTTTAAAAGCGTTAGGAAGGACTGGATTAGACTTAAAATCGTTCACTAAACTTGCTAAATCTTTGTGAATATGAAAAGCCTCAAGAAAATCCAATTCACTAGCTGGTGAATTGGGCCCTGGTGAATTGGGCCTGATTATTGTTCACAGTAAGAGAATTACTCGAAATGTTAGAACCAAAATTTCAAATTTGAATAAGAAAATAAGCATGTAACATAAATATTATATAATATATTAAATAATAAAAATAATTACAAATTTAAAATCATCTTCTGTTAACACAACAATAGCAGATTAACAAAAAAAAAATAATATTGCAGCAAATTTAACCATTAAAAAACCTGAATAGGTGAAATGCAAAAGTAAAAATGTGTCAAAAAAGACAGTAAAAATACAAGAGAATAAATGTTTGTATAACGATTTGTTAAAAATTAACTCCTGTATTTACATAATATACTTCTGTTGCACGTTCCTCATTTCTCTACACCTTTATTAGACTGAGTTTTAAAACTTTGAATGTATTTTACAGGTTTTATGAACACATTTCTAATCATAAAATAACAGACCAGTAAAAAATTATTTATATTCAAATTTATTTCTATACAAAATGCTTTAATTCCTTGTTTCGCCTCACAGTAAATCTTTCAAAAACCTTAAAAATACAATGTTAAAGGTAAACAAAATAAAAATATCCGTGTATTACATTTATAAAACTTTGACATGTTTCATTTTCGGAATTTACATAAAATGTACTCATTCTATTTCATGGTATATTTTATACGGGAGCATCTTGCTCTCCGAAGGACTTACTTCCTTCTTAGTTTTCTTAGTACCTGTATTTCAGCTGGGAGCAGTTTCTTCAGATCAAGGAACGTTTTTTGAGGTCTTGCACCTGCGGACCACGCAACGTTCTGCCACTTGGTTTTCTATTTTATTTAGATTTCTCTAGCAAATAAATGAGAAATTTAAACATACTGCTTGCATTTTTTCCACTCTAGAATAGGTGAAATAGATCAATTTTATTAACTTGCGTCGACGGGATGAAAAGAAACATAGGAGGCTTCGTTGTTATAATAAAGTTTTCTTATGGCTACGCAGTAAATTTTGACCTTTTTGTGCAGACCATGCTAAGATGACTCCAGTGCCACATCATCCCTTGAGTAATAGAGATGGAAATAATTCAAATACGCTTAGTTGAAGGGACAAACTCCACGCCAAAAACTTCTTTCTTTCTTTTTTATGTAATTGAATTTTCGAGCATTTCTAGAACTTTTCTTATCCCCATATTTACTCTTCCTCTCCTTTCGAAATGCTTTTGCATTAAATCAACTTTTGTCCTTGACGTTTGTTCAGGTCAAATATATTTATAATAAATTCAATTTTTTGTATGGTCTAAATAACTAAATTTCAAGATGTTCCTTCTATAAAAGTATATGCTTCTAAGCTTGGGCTCTATCCTCGATACTCTGGAGGCGTTCTTACAGTATATAGCTTATGAAAATCATGCTCTATATTTACTTGTATTTTCTAGGGCTGTAAGCTTTGAAGTAAAAGAAATTTTATTATCTTTAGAAGTATTTTATGTTGCTTCTGAATAAACAATATTTATTTTATATTGAACAAATGATGTATAGAGAAAGAGTCCCATTCACGTAAATCAGTTTCAGAATAAAAAAATTCTTCTTCATGTGCTTCGTATTATAAGTCGCATATGCAGATAGGAACGACTCCTCAGTTCTGTCATCTCATAGCTCACCCTTGAGTCCTGACTGGGTTGATTTTACAAAGAAGTGTTTCTTTTTCTTTTTTAAAGGCATTTTTACTATGTGTAAAGACGAATTTAGAACACTCTGCACGTCTGCGTCTTGGTAGTTTGCGCCTTATTTTCGCTATATTACAAATACTAAAGATACAGAAAATACCAACATTATTAGAATTTTAAAAAAGACTAAAATATAGGACGATATCTTATAAACAAGGAAAGTGGACTCAAATAAGTATATTTTGTAGTAGAATATTCCACGAAAATCTCTTGCTGAGTGTAAATAAAAGCGTTCTGCTGGCTTAACTCGTAATTCCTCATGAGAATTTCAAGCGATATGAATCGAGACTGAAACTCACCGATATGCGTTCCATTTATTGGACTGAGGCTAAAACAGTGGTGTATTTGGTGCATTTGATGATGGCAAAGTAGTCGAGGGCTATCTGTCTAAGAGAAAGGATGCCTTGGTGGAACACGTTCTAAGGAAGACTGGCTCCTACACATATTACACATGGGGAAACCAAGAAAACGCCCATGCAACCTGCTCTTTCGAGAGAATCGAACATCGAACCGAAATAACAGTGTTCAGCCACTTTACCATTCGGTCGCTGGTGAGCGTGTCTAAAATAGAACAGCTACACATAGGGAGTACATAGAACAATATCCTTTAAAAAGCTGTTCCATTTCTGTTCACAGCCCCTTAGATAAACCGCATGTTGGCGATTTGTTCCTGAAGCAGAGGATCGGAACCAATAGAATTTTTTTCTTTGCCTTCTATATTTAAGTCACCAGTCTTAGCGCAGTTAGTACTCTCAGAATGTATTTTATTTATATCAAATTGCTGTTTAATTATTTTTTTGTGTATATTGCATTCATGATTTTAGTTAAAACGTTCCGCTGTAAATTTATTCATCTTTCCTTCCTGTTCAGACAGCGCATATTCCCCGTTGTCTTGCATGCAAATCATCTGATTTCCTGCATTTAGTTTGCTCAAAATTTATTTAGTACTATAAAGAAAATTTGCTTAATTATTTTGTATTGATTTATATCTATATTTAAGTTTCAAAGACATTCATTTTCCATCCTTTCAGGACTTTCTTTCCTGTCCTATCTTTCTTAATCACTACAGAAATATATTTTATGTGCAAATATCGGTTTATGTGAGAATTTGTTTATTCTAAATTTTATTATTAATAATTAGATTTCTGTTTTCTTTAAAAAGAATAAATAATTTAAACTCGAATCATTTTTATTCAGATAACATTTCTGTCGTACATGGAATTTCTTTTTCTCATTCAAACTTGGAGAATAAATTCCGTTGATATTGTTTTCAATTTTGAATTTATTTTAACCGTTATTATTTATAATATCGTACATTATTTATTTATAATATCGTACGTTATTTATTTATAATATCGTACTCAAAGACTTTGCCAACAACAGGCATAATGTTGTACTCCATGCGGCGACGAATTTCGTGGGCTTGTTCTGATGTCAAACAAGCGAAAGTAGACAACAACAAAGTTGATATATAGGTAAACAACTCTGAAAATCTCAAATACTGATGAACTACGTTCGTTTTATTGCTTCCAGTTACGTTCTCCTTGACATGAAATTTATAATATTTTACGATAAAAATGTATTTAATGAAGATTCTTAGAAAATTGTTTACAGTTCTTAGAAAATTGTTTACATTCGAACAATTGAAAATTATTCGAATGTACGATTTACTCAAATCTGTACATGAAGAAATGAATATATATGGAAGAAAATCTTCAAGGTTTCAGATTTTTACGGTCTCCTAAAAGCTTTATTAAGGCTATTTACGTTCACGGTGAGCTTGCAGTCTACCATTCAGCTTTTTCACTCATTCCTCCTAACCCTCTTATTTTTGTCTTTTTAGTTTTATAATTACCCATCGTTTTCTTCGCCCTTACACCACATAAAATTAAACAACAAAATTAATTTTTTTAAAACGCATATGTTCAAAATTTTTGATGAAGTGTTAAGGACTGGCATACATTTTTTTTCATACTTTTCATTTCGTCGTGCCAGTATTCTGATTTCTTAATAAGATGGCTTACAGAGCATTTTTTTTTGCCTTTTTATTACTAATGTTTCGGGTATTAACTTATTTATTACATATCACGTTCTTCGCACTCAAGCATATAAAACTCGAAATCATAAAATATTTTAAAACTGCGTATCTTTAGAATTTCCGATGGACAACGTCATTCGCTGCGGATAAAAATGTTTTATTTCATATCGCAACTATTCGTTTTGAAATCGTTGAGTTTGTTAATAAAAAATTCATTAACATTTTACAAAATATGAAATAGATAATAAACAAAAATTCGGGCTGGGATTCCGGGAGCACATGTTCAAGCGGAGGACTACGTTATTCAAAATTAGATAGCTCTTGGTACTGTCATTTTTTCACAGTGCAAGAACAATACATACACTGGTGTTCAAAACTTAAACAACAATGTAAATTTTAATCAGATAGCCATGAAATTTGAGAAAAGGGATTCTTGCGATGAGTACAATGAACACGCAATTCCGTAGAAAGGGCATGAGTACGCAAATATCAGGAACAAAACATCACAGGCGACATGAGCGTACGTAAAACGCGTGCGGTCTACGCGCTCAATTCAAGACTACAATAAAAGGAAAGACGGAGACGCAATTAAAGACATTTGCTGCGAGTGAAAGTGAGTTCTTTCCTGACATATAGGTAGATTAAATCACCTGGATCACACGTGAAAGAATGATCAGAAAGCTGGAGGAGGGGCGTAATATGACCAGTGTAGCTGAAGAGTTAGGAATGAAGAAAATTGTCGCTTCGTGCTCATGGGAAGCTTTCTAAACCATAGGTATAGATGGTATAGGTTGGTGGTGGTTATCGCTCGAAAAAAACTGCAGTCGATTACCGATACATCATCCAACAAGCGAAAAAAGCCCGAAACCAGTCAGCAAGCGCCATAGCTCAGCAACTGTGTACGGCAACAGGGCAACAAGTGTCGCGGTTTACAGTGTCCAGACGCTTTTACAAAGGTGGCCTATTCGCCCATCGTTCTGAAAGCTGCCTCCCTTTGAAAGCTGGCCATCGGCGCCACCATTTAGAGTGGTGCAAGGAGCACAAAACCTGGACACCTCATCAATGGAGTCGTGTGTTCTTTATGGATGAGTGTCGTTTTAGCGCCACAAGCGATTCTCAACGCCAGTGATTTGGAGAGAGATCGGGACATGGTTTCATCCCAGTAACATCACGGAAAGAGACAGTTACTGTGGTCCCGGATTTCTCGTCTGGGGAGGCGTTATGCTGTGTGGGCGGACGGAGCTCTACGTTTTCAACAGTGGTTGTGTGACGGCAGATCACTAATGTCAGGAGGTGATCCTTCCCCATGTGCGTTTGTTCCGAGGTGCCACTGGAGCAGACTTAGTTTTTATGGATGACAATGCACGGCCACACTGGAGTCCTGCTATTCTGAAGCTACTGGAAAGTGAAAATATCACTTGAATGGATTGGCCAGCATACACCCCTGATTTAAATCCCATAGAACATATGTGAGATGCAATGGGAAGACGCCTTGCGGCACGATTACATCCTCCGAGCAACACCCAACAAATGAATCCGATGGTGATTGAGGAATGTCCACTCTTACCTCATGATCTGTTGGACAATCATTGCTTGTTGTTCTACCTCTTGTACAGACAATCATGTGTAACAATACTATGAGTTCAATAAAGTCTTTTTTGTTTGATTCCATACCGTATGCATTGTATTCATATTTGCGCAACTATGCTTTCGTCATCGTTTAAATGCAAAATGCTGTGTCCGGTTTCTGAATTTCATGCCTCTCAGATGATTTCTTGCAGTTGTGGTTAAAAAAAAACCTGTTGCTTAAGTTTTGCACACCAGTGTACATTCATGCAGATTCTTCATTATTTATTTTTTAAAAATAATACAGGGCGATAATATGTGATGGCAGTCTGAAAGTCTGAAAAGTGATACAGCCATTAATAATAATTCAACGTAAAATTCCGTTTGGAAATTAACAGCCCCTTTGCGGCTAATAAATTAAAACCAGAAATAGTCTCTATTGTCAATTAAGCAAATTTACTGATTTTAAATAAATAAATGGTTGGTTTTATCAAAGATAATCAATGAGTGTTCAGGGAACCAATCCATGTGAAGAATCTTTTACGTCATTATCGCGGGCAAAGTCATGTTTTTTCTGCTACTATTTAGAAAGGGCAAATTTTACACAACTAAACGAAAAGCAAACCGGATGCGGCAGCCCATACCATAATAATTTGGCAAGTTTAGTGAGAATAATATCGGTGGGCTGCGACATTGCAATTATCACGAAAGAAAAACCATACCGTCCGTTAACTTCCCAAGTAGTTTTGTTTTAATCTCCTTATAATGTTTCAGTAAGCAAGGTAAATTCGCATTCTATCGCATTATATGGTACCGTTTCAATAGTACTGTTTCACAGCCGTCAAAATACTGTTTGTCAATATTCCGCGATGTGTGAGGAGAAGGCGATTGCAGTGGTTTATGTTATATAGTTATGCCATATGTTTCGCGCTCGGTATGATAAAGTCACATATTACCATCTATCGCAACATTATGACAAATCTTTTGGAGCATTTCTTTGTTTTCTAAAACGGGTTGTGTAAAGACAACCTTAGGTTTTGACGCTTGTATTCGAAATATGATCATATACACTGCTCAACATAGAAAATGCAACACCAAGAACGAGTGGACAGAAAGTGATGAAACTTGGAAAAAAAGACAGAGACAGCAAGCACCAATAAGTGATTTTTATTTCAAAATGATAGTCAGAATACAGAACAAGAACGGCGTCGGCTCAGTAGGACGTAGGACCACCGCGGAGAGCGATGCACGAAGAAACACGTCTAGGCATAGACTCAATAAGAGTGCGGATAGTGTCCTGAGGGACGGCTCTCCATTCCCTTTCAACCATTTGCCACAGATCTTCTGAACGGGGCGGGGGCAGAGTCTGTAAACGTGTCCAATCACGTCCCACACATTTTCGATTAATGACAGGTCAGGAGAGTACGGTGGCTAGGGAAACATCTGTATACCTTGCAGAGCATGTTGACAGATGCGAGCACTTCGCTGAAAAATTGCATTAGGCAGCCCCTGAAGGTAGGGGATTGCCACCGGCCGCAGTATATTATCCAACTATCGTTGGGCCGTCATAGTGCCCTGAATACGAACTAGAGGTGACCTGGAATCGTAGGCAATAGCGCCCCAAACCATTATGCCCCGTTGTCGCGCGGTGGGGCGTTCCACAGTTACTACCGGATTAGATCTGTTTCCACATCGAAGCCACACGCGTATGAGGCGACTGTCACTGGATAAACAGAAGCGTGACTCATCTGAGAACACGGCGTTTCGCCATTTTGTCATCCACATCGCTCCAGTCCGGCACCATTCTAAATGTTGGCGTCTATACTGTGGGGTCAATGGCAGTCTTCTTAACGGATGCCGTGAGTGCAGGCCATGTTCAACCAGTCGTCGGGAAATGGTTCTCGTCGACACGGGAACATTTAGGGTATCTTGCACATGGTACAGAATCGCGGTACAAGTGACTTGCGGGACCGCCACAGCTTGTTGGCGGATGCATCGATCCACGCATGCTGACGTCACTCTGTCTTCCCCTGCAACCCTCCTTCTTCCCACATTCCCTTGTTCCAACCATGTTCGCCATAGCCGATGCACTGTGCTCGCATGCATGTGGGTATTAGCTGTGATTTGATGTAAGGACCAACCCGCCCTTCTCAGTCCGATCACCATACCCCTCGTAAAATCGTCTATCTGCTGGAAGTGCCCTCGTTGACGGCGGCCTGGCATTCTCTCCAATTACACGTATCCTCCGGGACAAAAACCAACTTTCTTCGATACTTCGTCGGGAAGAAATAGCGACAAGAATATTGCCCATTCTGCACGTTTCTTCTCTTATATCTTACTTCACGTGCGTCGGAGAACTGCGCATTTCACATCATTCGCATAACTCAGTGACGTGCGTCTACTCTAAAATTTGCATAAATTTCTGACCACTCCTTCTTGGTGTTGCATTTTCAATGTCGAGTAGGGTATTATTATGTGTTGTATTTTTATGTACGATTCTTAGTGTGATATTTCTTTTTCTTTATTTTCATGAAATGCTTGGACAATAGTTAAGATTTTCATCACAGTACTTAAATTTATATTTAAAATTTTATGAGAATAATACATGTACTATCTTTGCAAGCTTTTATGACAGTAAGATAATCAATTAAGCGCTTAGTTATATTATTTACTTGAATGCGAGATTGAATCTTTCCGGTTATTGAATAAATATTAAATGTATTACTAGTCATAATGTTACCTTAAAATTAAATAATTCACATCTTCCTTCAAAATAAATAGGCTATTCTGCAAACGTTAGACAGAATGTACTGCATTTGGATGGTGTTGATTAGCTTTCATTCCTATTTTGTTCTCTTAGAAAGAAATTAAAAATTTTCTATTAAGTACAGAGACTATGCTGACGGGTTAAGAAACCTAATTAATTCAAGACAAATAAATAAAATAAAATAACTATTTACGTTTTACATGAATCACATAATTTTTTTGATGTGCAAGGAACTTGTGTCTTTAAGATATAAGCATTGTTTGTACGTAGAACGCGACAGATTTGAATTCATATGTACAATTACATGAGAAATTTTTGAAGTATCAGCCGAAGATAGAATGCACCATCTTATTTTAAATAAAATTTTAATATTTGCGCTTTCAATGTATTAAAAAACTAATGTTATGTAAATATCCCATGAAGGGAACTTAATTTTCTTTAATTTAGTACTGTTCTGCCGTAAGTTTAATTCGTATTCCAAATTCTGCGAAGTTTGATTAGTTAAAATTAATTATTTACCCATAACTTACTTAGCTTAATTAATCAGTAAAAGGGAAAGTACTGAATACAATTATTTAGTTAATTTAATGGTTTGATTCCTAAGACAAAATTTTGTTTCAAATTTTATAAACTTAAATTTAGAAAATAACAGTTTTCCTTAGCCGGAAAAAGTTTCAATTAGGAGTAAGACTCAGGTTTTAAGGTTTTGTTTCTACGTAATATTGTCACTTAAAATAGAATTTATAGAGTTTCCCTTTAGAAATTCATGCACAATATGATTATATCAATTATATAATTCAAATTAACATTTAATTTTCGATCTGCTAGAAAAACAATAACGGATTTAATTGCATTTTTATTCTAAAATCTATTTGAATTTTCAAGATTAAATTTTTAAACAATTATAGCTCGTCTTTTTAGAGAATGGTGCAGGTAATTTTGGGCATCCATTATGTATATTCTTTTCCTCCTATTTTTGAGTGTAAATGGTTGTATTTATTTGGAGAGTTTATCCTGTTAAAGTAAGAAGTTAAAAATACCGTTTCTGGGAAGGGGAGAAATGTTTGTATTTTGATATTTGTGCCGTTCTTTCTGCCTTTCTTTCATTCCTTCGAAAGAATTCAGAGAATTCGTTTCCTAGAATTTTTATTATTCTCTTCAAAACCGGTTTGTCCTGCTCCAACTCTAAGAAGGCCTCTTTACCGGTGAGCTTAGTTGGTATTTCGCAATAGGCCCTCTCCATAGCTCCATTTCAGAAGGAGGTATCTTTGGCCACGATGTTTCAACAGCCATCTTCCGATTGTTGAGTTTCCTAGCAGCCTTTCAGACTTAATGAACTCGGTGTGGAATTCTCATATGGTTATATCTTTTTATTTTCGTCCATTAACTTCCACATTTTTGGGGTGGTTCACTTTCCATTTCTGATTCTATGTGATTGGTCTGGTTTGAGTGACGATATCTCCCTACTTGAGACATCGAAGAAGCTCTGAATTTCGGAAACGTATTAAACGAGAATACTTGTCAACTACATTTTTATTTTAGAATTAATTTCATATGTAAGACGGATGCAGTTTGAATTAACATTTATATTCTTTCTGTAAAAGAAAATGAAATATATCTACCAAAACTATTTTGCGAAATGTGTGCAAGGCACCATAAATGGGTATAATCATTAAAAGTTTTGGAGCTAAAGATGCTCCTTCCTAAAACTTCTTTTCCATTAAATTTCGGTGAAAATAGAAAATTCTAACTTACGGTAATGATTACTAATATATCTCAGTTTGCCTCAATTAAAATATCGTCCTTTTACGGAAAGAAATTTCATCACGCTTCAAATCATATCATGTCATCAAATGATGTATTATCCCCATATTTTAAATCATTTCATTCGAGTGGCCGGAAGGTTAGTTTCATTTTATTCTTTCGTTTCCCAAGCGCTTCAAATTGTCCCCTCCAAGGTGGATCTCGAAAGTGAAATAAACTGCTTAAAATCATTTGCTCCTGACTAAGGCTTTTTACCTAACATTATTGAGCAACTGTTTAAACCATTCTCATCTCTAAACATTCATTTGTCCTGCTCCAACCAGAAACCCTCTTTACCGGTGAGCTTAGTTAGTATTTCGCAATAGGCCCTCTCGATAACTCTGTTTCAGAAGGAGGTGTCTTTGGCCATGATGTTTCAACAGCCATCTTCCGAATGTTAAGTTAATAAAGGGCACGCTGAGTTGAGTCAATAAAGGACACTTTCTGGTTTTAGGAGATCATAAGACTTCGATTATTGTTCCTTTCCTTCCACTGACCTGCTATAAAATTGCTCGCATGTTACAGAAATTCAAGTCGAATCATTTCTTCATCTATCAAGAAATGGGTTTTAAATACATATATATATTTCTTTCAATAAATATTTAATTCGAATATTAATATCAGTAAAAATTCATTTAAATATTACTTCATATTTAAAGACTCCATTCCAAATATGAACGTCTGGGATACATACATTATTCCTTGTCAAAGTGGTTTAATTTACATCTATCAGACTGACACGGCCTTTAATGCATGAACTAATGAACATGAGAAAAAGGAAACATATAAAACAAATTTTACCCAAACATGTTGGTCAAAAAATCGCATTTTCTATTTTTTTGCAGTCAATATTATTCAAAAAACATCTTTCGATGGCGCACAAGATCTTCTATATAAGTTTGATATTCATAAAAACTTTCATTTCTAGTTAAAGATCAAAATTTCAATCCGTGTTTATGCACACATTTTATGGAAATTATTTCAAAGTTGTTTTCGTTTTTATCAGTATATGGCGTAGCTTTACTTTCTTTCTTGTTTCATTGTTTGCATTCCGGAAGAAGAATAGGAATAAGTTTCTATACTCGAAACCTTCGAAACTAGGTCTGCAAATTTATGAATATTACTCTATTTCTTATTGCTTTGGCACCTCCAATAAGTGTATAACAATTTACTTCAAAGTCGAAGGCAAAGAGGTTCTAATTTTGTTTTTGCATTTTCCGAAAGGATAACTAGTCTGCTTTTTTAAAGTTCCACGGTTTATTATGGGTCTGCGAATAACGTTTCAATGAAATTTTCATTACAGTTAATTTTGATCGAGGGCCACTTACCGAGATCATACTTTCTTTCCATTGAATTCGGAAAGAACTATGAATAAATTCTAAGGTTTATCCTAAGTTTATTAATAATTATTTTAAGTTTTGTATCTGTCCTATCTTATTTTAATTTCAGCTTACAATTTCATGCCAGAATGTATATTCAGAAACGCAGTTAATGCAAATGAGAAGGAGTACTATTTAAGTCGTGACTTCACCGACTTCAAGAAAGAAAGTCTGATTCCCTGACTAGCGCGCGTTTGCCTTTGGCTACGTTTCTCTTAGCTGTTACTACGTTCGGTTATACCTTAGGCCCTTGCTTGGCTTCGCCGATTTAATTAATACTTAGGGGCCAACAAGTTAGATTCTGATAGCTTCGGCTATACCTTTCAAACAGCTTAGTTAAGCTAGCTTTAGTTTAAATTATTATTATTTTAAGTTCAAGCCCGAGTGGCGGCTTTGTGTAAAGTTCCAAGTAGGAACTGATTGTAAATATACTGAAAAATAAAAAATCTATAAATCCTCTTTTTAAGTCTTACGTGTTCTGTTCATACACTTAAGCGATTATTGGTTTGGTAGTGTTCGTGAAGTTCTAAGTTAGAACTTTAGGATTAAATAGTAAAACTCCACAAAATCAAGTTTGCTCCACTGCCGTTGCAAAGAGCAAATAAAGCAAGATCGCTTGAATTGAACATTATCTTTAGATCAGATGTATTCCAGGATCCGATCCAATTGATAACATCGTAATCAAGCTAACTAAAGAAGGAAATGAAAATATGCTCGTCTTCTTCAACAAATGCTTAAGTCTCAAAGTTTTCTCGGACAGGTTCAAAGCTAGATAAATAATACTATTTTTTAAAAAGGATAAAAACCCAGTCGTACCAGCACATTAACTTGCTGCCCTCTATGCGGGAAGTTCTAGAGACCCTGATAAGTCGAGAGATTAAAGTGCCATGCACATAAAGGAAATTATATCAATTTGGCCTTTAGTTCTAATCTTTCTACAGAAAATTCCACAGATTGTAAATTCGACAGATTTAAAATTCGACAGATTCAACGGTACAAACAGAATCTAAATGCACATGAAAAGTATAAATCTTTCAAATCGGGCGCAATGAATAACATTTAAATACATCTCAACTAAATACAAAGCTAGCATTGACAGACGGCCGAAGCAATATATTTTAAATAATGTCGAAGTGCTCTGTCGTACGCATAAAGAAATTAAGCAAACAGAAATAAAATTAATTATTGCATCTCAAAAAATAAAATGTTAACATTTATAATAACACCCTTGTTCAATGATTAATTCTTAATAGAAGAAAATGACTTGAGGAAACAAACGTGTAATGAAATTAATATAACAGAAAATTGCACTTTAATATAATCCAAAATTTGCCTAAATGTTTCTGGTTTCTTTTCTTTAACGGCTTTGTTAAAGTATTTGCAGTCATACTTCGACTAAAAGACACATAATATTTTCATTAATAATATTTTTCTCAGAATGGTATCTAGTATCTAAACATTTATTTCTTCTGTTGTGTCTGCCCCCTATTTAACATTATGTGGCAACTTTGATTTTCTTCATAGAAAATGCAGTTTCGTTTTCGTGGAAATCCTGAAAATATCTAAGACATATGGTTCCCTTTGTTACTTTGGTAAGACTGAACTCATCTTTAATCGAAAACAGTCATACACGGTTGTTTTCTAGAATTACACGAAAGTATGTTGATATGCAAAGATATAAGATTTCCAATAAGCCTGATCTTTTCTTCTATCTGTGTTTGCGTAGCATAATTGGCAGTTGTTTTCTTTTCGCTTGCATTTTGTAGATGCGGCTTTACGAACGTTAAGTAATTTAAAATAGCGGAAGAGTTTTTTTTTCCTTTCGTTTTTTTAACACTTTAGCCCGGCTGTGCTTCGGTTGGATTAACAAGGAAACAGTAGCTGCTATGTGTAAGTGGTCTGCTATTAACTGGTACGTAGAGCAAGGATTCTATAGCTTTTGTACGTTGCTCAACTTTTTGAAAGCTTTCGAGTCTCTTTTTTGCTTCCTGGATCAGTAAGAAACATAGATATCTTAAAATAAAATAATCCCTGTAATGTTGTTTTAGCATTTTTTCGAAATGTAGTTTGAATGGTCTATATACTGTAGAAGATGACATCAATGTCATGCTCAAAATCTATACCTAGAGTTCATATAATTTCCTTACAAAATTACGAACTTCATTTTTGTCATCTTCTTCAAATCCGGCAGGTAAGATTATGTATTAAATCTCAATTTACATATGTTGGCAGGATGTCATAATGCCACACTCGCATTTTTTTTTCTCCTGTTGTAGGAGAAACCTTTTTCATTAACTATATCAAAATGTATTTAACTACATGAAAATTCTAGATTAGACTTTAATAGATGGTATTTTAAGAGCTATGATGTAGTTGCGTGGGCATTTTTTATGAACGAAAGGAAAAGAGGTAGTTCATAAATTATATTAAGGTCATTTCTTCTCGAAAATCATAAAATATTAGATTTTTAAATATTTTTAAATCTTTTAAAATGAATTTTATGTTTTTAAAATTAAAAAACACTATTTTATTTAATTAGCAAAGCGAAAGGTTTATACAAAATGAATAATTTAGCTAGTTTAAATTTACTTTACATTATTTTTAAGGTCAACTGTAATCTCCCATTATCCACCATTTGATACATTTGATATTTTCATATATATAAAAGTTAAAACATTATATATGCATATAATCATTACTATTTTTATATGAAAATCCTAAACCATAAATCCAGAATTTTAGAAATTCGTGTTCCCTTAACATGAAAAATACTTTAAAGTCTCAGACCAAAACATACAGCTAGTTTTTCCATAAATTTGATAAGGAAAAATTCTAAGCTGATGTAGGATAATTAAATTCAATTGATCGTTTGAATGTCACTCATCTGCCATTTATTCCTAAGAAAAACAAACTTTTACCACGATAATTTAATAAATGTCTGAAACTATCTGACGTAATTTTTACCAAATATATGTACTAAGTTAAAATAAGCCTTTCAACGAGAATTTGAAATAAGACTATATGTCTTAATAATATTTGTCTTCATTCTCAATTTCAGTTTCAGTTTCAGTTTAATATATTTATATCTTATATTTTGAGGTTTACAATTAAAATGCCCCAAATCTGCAATATGTTTTATTCACATATATATAAAGATCTTACATAAACGGTTAAATACATTTATCATTTTTATACAGGAACATGCAGAATCTAAGTGTGACAGATGCAGTGGAAAAAAGGAGAAAGGAAAAAATAGTAATAAAGTACAAGTGAATAATACAACTTGTTTATTAGACATTTCTGTGGTTCCAATTTTAGAATTGTTTAAAATCCATTCCATCTGAGGCAATATTCGCTGATGTATAAAGAACCGAGCATATTAAAAAATGTTAGAGATTTTGCTGACAAGTACTTCTAAATCAACCTTTTTAGGGAAGACATCTGTGTTAGACACTAAGGGGATTTCGTAACAATCTGAGGTACACAGAAAAAATCAATGGGACGAAATCTGCCGATTATGGTAGGAAAGTAACTGGTTCGTCCCACCAATCCATCACGCAAAGAAAATGCTGCTATGAAATTTCTTCACATCCAAGTTAGAGTACGTGTTGTTGTAGCATGCTCACACTGTATACATAGGCCATAGATGTAGAAACATTATGAAATAAGTTCTTGTAAGAATCCTTCTGGAATTTACAGTAACTATGTCTTTTTAAAGAATCACTCTGCAACAATATCTCATAAAATATTCATGGTAGACTGGTTATACATGGTTGTGAAGCTCACGGATTTGTATACTCAGGCATAATCATTATAAAGATTTGAAACATTTTTAACTCTAAAGTTTGCTTTAACGGTAAGAGAAATTATGCTGCAATTTCTACCACTTGGGTATGGGTTTGCAAAAACCAACATATGAATTCAATGCTCTGGGCTTCCATTTGTAGAATGGAGGCGCTTGCCTTCAGTTGTATAATGATTAGGTAAAGACAATTACCGAATCCTAAGATTCGAATCTTATACTTTCTGATTTCCAGTCGTAGAACAAGAACAAAGAACAAGTTTTCAAACATCTATCGTTATTTAAGCTCAGTGCCAACCAAGAGAAGTGTCATTTCTGTTATGGAAAATTTAAATATTTACGCCTTTGCATTACAAAGAACGGTATATCTGTTGATCCACAGAAGATTGCTGCCATTTAAGACATGTCGTCGCCAAAAACTCTAAAGGAAGGACAATCTTCTGTACAAATCTGCTTCCGGTATCGTCGATTTATTCCAAATTTCTCTCAAATAGCCAGACATACGACTTAGTTAATCAGGAAAGAAGCAGTGTGGAAGTGGGAAGTAGAACAATAGAATGCTTTCCAAACCTGAAATCAAACTCAATTAGAAATCCTATTCGTAAGCTTCGTTCCATCATCAGCTTGACGAAACGAAGTCTTTTGTCATTCGGACAAATACTAGTAATATAGCCATTGAAGGAGTGTTATTTCAGGGAGAGCAAAATGAAGAACACCCTATAGAATATGCCAGCTGCTTGTTTTCTTCCTCAGAGCGAAACTACTCCACCACAGAAAAAGAATCCTACAATCTGACAACTGGTTACTCTCTGGCTGACTGAACATTGTCGCTGATCTGGTATTTTTTTTGTTTGTGAACGCTCAAGTACAGATTCTTGTCAAGTCTGTGCTATCTCTGTCGAAATCCCTAGTATTGGTCCTGAAGAATTAAGCCAAAAAAAACTGGCTGGCCAAACAAAGCTGGAAGATGATTACCTTCGGAAGAACATTGAAGCTTTTGAGAGCCAAGAGACATAGACCGTGCAACGTCGACAAGAAAAGGATACATTATGAACAGAGGAGTGCTTTATTAGTATTATACTGATTCGGAAGAAAAGAAACACAGCTAGACCTTAACGAAGAAAAGCAGAAGTCTTAAAAAAATATAATGATTCGCCCATGGTATATCATTGTTGATCCGAAGGAACATTTTATCGGATAGCAAAAGAATACTTCTGTGTTGGAATGAGAAATGACAGAACGAAATATGTCAAAATTATCTCGAATGCTCTTGCTATAAAGCCTCTATTCAAAAGCCACCTGGGTTACTTAAAACGTATGTCTGTGCTCAAAGCTTTCAGACCTGTAAATTGACCTTTTTGGTACCCTTCCTGAAAGTCCTTGTCTCTGGTGCACGAAGTGACAAAACTAATTGGTTTAAAACCTAATTGGTTTCCGGGAGAAGCGACGCCCACAGAATGTGCCACAACACTTTTGGAAGAAGTCGCCCTTAGATTCGGGTTATCCAGAAAAATAATAAGCGATAATTGCATTCAGTTTATGAGGACTGTCATGCAACAACTCTGCTATATCTTGAATATTGGTTAAAGTCTTCCTGCTATCAATCATCCATAACCTAACTGAGTTGAAAGAAGGAACAAAGATCTGAAAACTCGTTTAGCAATATTTCTGATAATGACCATCAAACATGGAAAAGTAAACTGGTACTATTACAAATGTTTGCTTTAAACACAGACAAATGTGGCTCAATTGAACAGATATGCTGCGTTTCTCCAATTTGCATGAGAGTTACAAACCTAGGTAGTGCAAAACGTGATAAAGAAGCCGTAATTGAAAGCAATAACTTTGTTTAAAAAATTACTCTAAATTTGAAACGTTTTGCGAGAACTGCACAAAAGGTGAGAGAAAGAGTCTCGAGTTACACCAAGATAAACAGCAGCAATATGCTAAAACGATAAGACAAGAAACTCTGAAACTTAATCCGGGAGATAAAATCCGGCTTAGTCTTCACCCTGTCAGCAAAGGCCTGTTAAAGAAGACTAATGAATTCATGCCTAAGTAAGAAGGTCCGTACGTGATAGTAACTACAAGATTTCCAACAGCCTTTGATATTGCCAAAGAACTAGACAAAGTTCTCGACAAATACGATGTTTCAGCCTTGAAACCATACGAAGAGTGAAATACACTTCAGACTTCATTTTGTGTAACTCCAGTTGTTCTCGTGAAGAAAAGGAGACGCCCAAAACATGTAATGCCTACGGAAAATGTATAAATTTCAAACGATACTTCTGTACCTTAAGCTATTACTCGTTAAACTCGTATGTCCATCTTGTTCTCCACCTGTTGCTCAATGCAGACAAATATCAGTTCCTGACTTCTTGCCGCGACCTCTTCGGAGTCAGAGGGGGAGGATGTAATATCACTATTTATTTGTAAGTAACCGAATTTTTGACTGAATACCATCTAGCTGCGACGAGAACAGCTTACAGCCAATCGACCTCCAGATGCGATGAGAATTAGTTATCAAATGTTATATCTCCGTGACCCTAGCGATAATTCTAAATTTTAAGTGTTCCAATTTCGTACATGTTCTGTTTATATTCTGTTTTTAACTGTTTCTATGCTCTGTTAATAAATACTTTAAGAATTAATGATCCTGTGTTTGTGTTTGTAGAAGAACGCTTATATAATTACTTTCTATTTTAAATCTGAAGTTTGGTTCCTACAAGGTGTTTCTGTTGGTTACACAATATATTGGCAGATAAATATTAAATGTTTAGTTTGAGATTTATTTCAAATGATTATATATTTAATTAATCATAAAAAGCTATCTTTAATTTAAGCTAAAATAAAACAGTTAGTTAAAACTACGTTTCCAGAGAAAATTTTACAAAAGGACAAATCTTGAGAATTAATAATCACAACATAGTGTTTTCTTTTAATTTAGATTTTATTTTTTAGTATAGTTTGACACTCGATAGCATTTCGATTCTGATAAAGTTGTAAGGTTTATCCTAAGTTTCTTAACATTTATTTTAAGTTTGGTATCTTTCCTATCTTATTCTAATTTCATACAATTTCC
>KK121662.1:136426-155220 GCA_000611955.2 Stegodyphus mimosarum | reverse complement strand
CTACGTCTCTCTTAGCTGTTACTTACGCTCGGCCATACCTTAGGCACTTGCTTGGCTTCGCCGATTTAATTAATACTTAGGGGCCAACTGGTTAGATCCTGATAGCTTCGGCTATACCTTTCAAACAGCTTAGTTAAGCTAGTTTTAGTTAAAATTATTATTATTTTAAGTTCAAGCCCGAGTGGCGGCTTTGTGTAAAGTTCCAAGTAGGAACTGATTGTAAATATACTGAAAAATAAAGAGTTGTAAACCCTCTTTAAGTCTTACGTGTTCTCTTCACACCCTTAAGCGATTATTCGCTTGTCATTGTTCGTGGGGTTCTAAGTTAGAACTTTAGAATTAAATAATAAAACCTAACAAAGTTAATAACCTTGAGAAATTACTAGAAACTGCCTTTATCATGGTCTGTTAATCGGTGAATAGATTTCGTTTCTTATTAGTTTTTAACTGTGAGAAAATGCTCTGGTGCTTTATTCATGTTCAGTTTTAATAGTAATGAAAATAAAAGAAGCTCAGATTTCAAATTATTAAAATCTTTGCAACAAATATATAACTGAAATGCATTCGTGGGACGGATAAAATTACTTCGGTTGCCGCACGCGGTCCGGGACCTACCATTTACAGACCAAGGTTTAAGCTATCTTGTTCACAAATTTTGATTATCTGTATTTTAGAATCACAAGCGCACGAGAATGCATGTATCAAAAATAGTATTTACATTTGCTTATCTTTTTAATAAAAAGTCTAACATAAGCATTTTCAAGTTAATGAAATTATTTATTGTCAAATATCTATGTGCTATACATATAAAAAGGAATTCCACTTAAAAGAAAATTTTTTACTTCGTGTTTATTAAAATTTATTCGTAATGACACTACTTAGAATCACAGAACATGAACTTAGAATCACAGAACAGATGCACTGGAATTTTCAAAACTTAAATCACATTAAATTTTGGAGAATATTTAACAAATAAAACAAAAATACTGTTGCATTCTTTCAAAAATAAATAGAGTCCACTATTAAAAGAGATTCTTTTTCTGTTATGGAATTCTCTATATGCAATTATTCTTACCGCTAAGCAAAAAAGCAATAGATAGAACTTTTATTTAATTCATTAGAAAAATCAAAATATGTATTGTGGGGTTCCATCCTTTTATTTAACAGTTAAATATGAGGTACCTCTTAGCCGATAAGCGAATAACCGCTCAAGTTGTGAACAGAGCCGTAAGACTCAAGAAGGGTTACTTACCCTTTATTTCTCAAAATAAGAGTTAGCACACAAAGATCCTATCTCAGAGCATACACCAAGCCTCCACTTAGGCTTTAACTTAAAGTAATAAGAATTAAAGCTTAAGTAATGCTTAGATAAAAAGATACAGCGGAAAGTATCAGTATTCTAAGTAGTTGGCCCCTAAATCTCAATTAAGTTGGCGAAGCTATCAAGGACCTGAAGTACGGCCGAGTGTAGTAATAGCTTAGAGAGAGACATAACCCAAAGGCAAACGCGCGTTAGATAGTAGTTCTCTAACGAAGTTAGTGAAACATTGACTTAAATACTATTCTCACTCATTTGGATTAAAGGGATTTCTGAAAATACATTGTGTTAGGAAATTCTAAGCTGAAATTAGAAGACACAGGAAAGTGTGACAAACTTAAAGTAACTGTAATAAACTTAGGATAAACCTTACAGTATTCTCAGTAAGATTTCATAACTCGTCTAGAGAATGTCTCTAACTCCTTCTAAACTCCCAGAATTCATTTCAAGAATGCATAAGCATTAAGCATTTACTAAAAAACGTTTCATCCATTTGTTTATAAAATGAAAATGCGTACGTCATTTTTTCCCAATGGCAGGAGCTTGCCTATGTCGGCATCGACCACTCTTAAGGGCAGATGTGGTGGTCTCTTTATTATGGGGGCACCTAATAGGTGGGCCTCCTTTGCCTCCTATGAAGAGACGGACAATTTTACACCCATGCCTTCTCCGGGATTCGAACGAGGGTCCTTCGGTAGTTTCACTTTTCAAGTTTCACTTTTTTTTTGTCAAATCTATTTTATTCCAGAATTTTCATTAAATTGCATATAAGATACTATTTTATGCATTATGAAGATCAAATTGATACAATTAGACTTTTACTTCATTGGTTAGTATGCATGTTATTTATTTAAATATTTTATTTACTAAATAATATTAAAAAAGATGCCTTTATGCCTGAAATATTGACTGACGCATTTTATGCGCCAACTGTGTAACTACGTAATTTTCCCCACCTGTGTAGCAAAGAGTTAATTAATACATATCAAATTCAATTAACATTGAGGAGCTAAAATTTTTAAAGCTAATGTTTTAAAAACTGCTCTTGGGATTTTTACAAAACCTGTCAGTTTGGTATCATTTGAGTCGTAGAATCGAAGTATGGAAAAAATTGCCATGTCTTTTCAGAAAAAGTCCGATTTTGTGTTAAAATACCTATATTAGAACAATGCTATATATAAATCTAATATATATGCGCTAAGTGGCGCTTTCGTGACATGGAAAACGCAAGTTGAATTTCGTCAATCGACTCAGTAGAACGGGAGATATCAAACTGTCCCCCCCCCCAATGTACAGTAACATTTTGAAATTCCAGAGAACATTTGGAATCACCTTGCATCTCGCATTTGCATAAAATAAAATTGAGAAATTATCTTCTACGGACTGTCGTAAATCAGATTGAATTCTCAAATGATCAGTAGGGTGAGAAACATCATTAAACCTAACCTTGGTAAATCGTAAATATGCTTATGTTATCTTTAAATACTTTGTCATGTAAAATATAAAGATTAGTCTGCTGGAAGTTAATGTATAGAAAGGCCAAAATAATAAGATAACTGGTTTATTAAGATAATACACTCACTTCCAAAAACTAAGCACGGAGAGAAAAATGCTAATTTCCGGAAGCCAATCAGAATTAAAAAGGACGCAATTCGCTGCAGAGGTAGATGGAAGTATGCAAATATGTTAGATAAAGGCCAATCGCGCTTTCATGTCAAGAAATAAGCAAAACAGGCAGTCTTATAAGAAGCCAGCTTTATGAAGGGTTACAGAAGTTGATTGTAAGTGCTGATAGAAGGTGTTTAAAACTTTCGTACAATTTGTTTTCAAGACATAACGTGTTTCTATGGCTTCCAAAAGACGAATGGAAGATTCTGAGCGCTAGTGTGCTGTGAGGCACATTGAGGCAGAACAGTCGATCACAGATATTTCTCTTTTCTTCATTCTGTAATTTCACATTTACTGAAATAATTCCAAACCACACAGACAGTTGTCCGAAGGCCCGTAGCCGGTCGCCCGGGTACTTCGAGTTTGTGTTCCTCTATCCGTCCAATCCAGAGGGGCACGATTACAGTGGTTCCGGAAAGATGTGAATTGGAATGTGTCTGACTGGGGCAATGTCATGTTTACTGATGAGTCAACATTTTCTCTGGAGCCAGATGAAAAGCGGCTAATGATATGACGTGAACAACGAACACGCAATCAGTCCCAAAACATCACCGAACATTACGCATTCCGAGGCGAAAGCATTATGGTGTGGGCAGGGGTTTCCTTAGGATACCCCCTCGACTTGCACATCCTTAAACAGAGTGCTTTGACGGCTGTCTGGTGTCGAAATGAAGTCCTAGAACCCATTGTGAGATTGTACGCTGCAGCAGTTAGCCCTACTTTTGTTTTAATGAACGATAACGCACGTCGCCATAGAATTGACATCGACGATGTGTACCTGGAGAGTGAAGGGATTGCGCGTATGGCGTGGCCAGCATATTCGCTCGACCTCAGTTCCATTGAAAATCTTTGGGATGCTCTCGGCCGTACTGTATATTCACGTTTTCCAGCTCCAGCCGCTCTTATTGAGCTGGAAACTGCGTACAAGAAAAATGGCAATTGCTTAATTTTGCGGTGGTTGACCACCTAATTGAAAGCATGGTCACAAGGCGTAAACTTTGTATACTGATGAGGGAGGATCACATACCCTATAAATGTCCTTTTTTCATTTTATTTTGTTTATTTTCACTTTATACGTAATTCTGTTTATAAGGTATTTCTCCCGCCTTCTTCGCATGCCTTCGTGGTGTAGTGGTCTGCATGCTCGACGCGTAACCGAGAGGTCCGTGGTTCGATTCCCGGCGAAGGCGTTGCTCATTTTTCATGTCTGATGCTTCCAAAAAACCTAATGTGTCTACAACTGGCGCCCGAACTAAAAAGGTGGTGGATGATGAATCTCCACCACCGCGATTTGGCGATTTGGTCCCCAAAACCCCAGTCGCCCTTTAAAAGGGGGAGTATATAAGGTATTTCTCCCGCCTTCTTCGCATGCCTTCGTGGTGTAGTGGTCTGCATGCTCGACGCGTAACCGAGACGTTCGTGATTCGATTCCCGGCGAAGGCGTTGCTCATTTTTCATGTCTCCTGCTTCGTAATAGCTTACTGTCTCTACATGTTTACGTCTCCAGTATGTCATTATCTGATAACTTATAAAAATTTAATATTGTTTTCATTTCTGTATATAATTATTGATTTTGTTTTATGCATAAGTATATATGCTACTTTCCTGCGGAATTTTGTGCCAATCAAAGTAGTATTTGTTGATGTTTTTCATTATCCATCTTCGGGCTTAACGTTTGGAAGTGAGTGTATATTTGCTTGCTATCAGGAATATGTTTATGTATATATGTCTTCTGGATATGAAATGATTCATATCTATTTCAAGCCAATGAAGTTATATTATTTTTTAAGTATTTTTGTTTGTTAAAAATTGCCACTTTAACAAATTGGTAATAATCTAGCTTTATATACGTTTCCTAATTATATTTTCATTTCGTAAGTATTGTAAGCAGCAAAGTAATTCGAATGCACACTTGCATGCAATATTATCCATTTGTTGTTACATATGTATGTTTGTTAGTAAGAAGAAGCATTTCCTTTATTGTAACTGTCTGAGAATTATCTTAAAACAAATATTCGCAACAGCATGATTTGTACTTAACCCTTTACTATATTATTTACGTAATTAAAAATCGTTTGCCGTTATTTAATAACATGAATAGGCAATTACAGAAAGAAAATTTTAAAATAAAAGAATTACCTTTACATGAAAGCATAGTATTAATAAATGCAATTATTTAATATAACATTTCTTGCTCCTAGATGTATGTTGATGGAATATTCATATTTACTGAAGAAAGTTTTGTCAGTACATTCTTTAGAGACTGTGTAAAAAGAGAGAAGGACTAATTTGACTAAAATGAATTTCTAAATTAAACAACGTTTTGATTGAAACTAAACTTCCAAGGAAGAAAATCGTTGAATAATTAAAAATAGTATTTGCAATGAATTTCATTAAATGTAAAACAGTCGCATTTATTTCCAAGTAATACGATTTGCTCTGTTTGTTTGATAAATCTCTTGAAATATGAAGAGGACATTTCGTTCAATTAATACGAATGTGCGCATATTTACATGGAAATTGTTAGTTAATGTTCTAAATCTAGTATCAAAATATCTAAAATTGCAATTGTGCTCTTTAGTTTTCGAAATGAGGATTTCATGCGCGATATTAAAATATTAATTATAGCATTGAAGTGCCCAAGATATTTAAAGGAAAATAGAATTAAATATTTATTATTATTAATTTATTTATAAATTTTAGGAATAGAAATAATAACGTTTACAATTAGATTGAATTTGTTAGATTAGCGGAATTGTCGAGACTTTTTTGATTGTCTGAAAATTAATTCAGGAGTGTAAGATTCGAAATATATTTTCGAAGCACCTCTGCAAAAAAGAAATTTTAAAAAGTTATTTAAAATAAGCAAATGCTATATTAATTAACTGGTGAAAGTCATTCAGGTTAGGAGATTTTCATTAACAGAAAAGAAATTTATATAGGTTTAGAGCGTTTTCTATTTTTAATAAACTTCTTTGCAATAATTCTTTAGTTTTTTCCAAGCACCATTCCTATAAATAAAAAACAGTGTTTAGGGCAAAAAAATCAATACTGACTTCATGTTGGGGGAAATATCCTCGTATAATAGGAAATTCTGGCATATTTACTACAATGTTATTCATTTATTGTACTTTAGAGTCAATAGGGTTTTCGATGCTGGAGAGATGAAAAAGTGTGCAATGCTCTCTCCGGGAATCACGCCGTCTCCCAAATACACGCCGTCTGCGCTTCCAGTTACACTATGAAAGCATGCTGAAAGGAGAGAGAAAATGCCTTACGATACTTCTTTTATACTAAAAGATTTAGGTCTTTAAACATAGCTTCGTATTTTAGAGAAGATTTCTATGATTCTTTTCTCATTTACTAATAATATTTCTGTTGCTGGTTTTTGGAGGTGTTGAAAGTTGCTGCGTAGGTTGCTGCGTAATACGTGGTAATCAACTAACAGAGCGTATTGAATATAAGTGAAATAAAATGATTTTAATTTGTAATTTCCATTTCCTTGCATTTAATGCAATAGATGAACAAGGCATATCAAACTAAATAGGATGATATCTTGACAATGATAAATACTGCGTTATATATATATATATATTACTGCGTTATATATATATTAGTTTTTCCTTAACTGTGTTTAAAGCAAGGAGGACTGAAAATTCTATATTTTTTTTTTAAATTCTGAAAACTACCTTTTCAATAATGTTTTTAAATTGAATTTTCGTTGCTTGGAGATGTAATATTGAGAGTTTTCTATATATATATATATATTTCATTAGTATTTTATCATTTGAATTTGATTCGACAGCAATTCATAGACCCATTATGAACGCATTTTTGAACTATAAATGCTAACTTGGGAATATAATTAATTTAGTATTGTGGAACATTAGAACAAATGGTATATTTGACATGTTATGGCCACATTATGGACAATTTGTTTGTGGACTCTTTATGGGCAATCTGCTTGTAAACATTATTGTTGTAATGCGTCATTTTATGTCATTGTATTATATTTATATTTCTCAGGAGTCTCATTAAACTGAAGGCAGCCGATTCAGTATCAAGAATAAGAATATTCTTATGATATTATGATATTATGTATATATGAATTATTTGAAGCACTATGTGCAAAGTAGACAATGTAACAAATCTTGCTACTGTGTCATTCTTACTAGATAATGATATTATGCACATATGTATTATTTGCAGAAGTATGTGCAATGTTGTCACTGTAACAAGCCTTGCTACTCTAATTAAGTTTTTCTGTTAGTGAACAATATAGATTGTCCTTCCGCTGATTGGGCATATTCTGTTAGATTATTACCTTAGATCGGAAGCCCGCTCAGAGGTTAAAATAAACGTAAAATAAAAAAAATTAGGGAAATGTGTAGCCCTTGTTATCCTCTTCAGCAGTGCGCAAACACAAGAAGGGATGCAAATTTCCCAAAATTCTCTGCAAACAACGTACGTTGGAACCACTAACGGAGCTGAATTTCAACCAGGAAAAAACATTTGAAACACTAAAAAAATGCCTAATAACATCTCCCGTGTTGAAGCAAGCAAATGGAACTCAGCCTTATACTCTTCGAACCGATGCAAGCAATTATGCTCTTGGAGACGCTTTTCTTCAAGGGTAGTTTGTTTTGTTTTCACTTGAAGACGAGAAAATGGACTGTATACACTAACAATAAATAAACACTTTAACATAGTATCACTTTTAATATGAAGTAAGCCGTCCACATGACGACTGCACACTTGTATAATTTCCACTAAAGAAGCACAATAGCATTTTCGTACACTATTAACTTGATTGATGGATGTACACTATTAACTTGTTGATTGATAATGACGTGATGCGCTTATGGTGATAAGCGCATCACGTTGCGAATACACACACTATAAAAAAAGCAAAAAGAATTCTCGATACCATGACGACCAAATGACATCATACTGCGGTAACGCCATCTGGTGCAGTCTGGATACACTAAAATTCTTGAGGTATAAAAAAAGTAAACAAAGGGGATGGGTCAAAAGAGCACCTTATCGAATTTACCAGCCGAGTGCTTTTTCCGGCTGAGCGAAACTATTCGACGACTGAACGAGACGTCCTCACTGTCGACTGGACCTTGAAGAAATTCCGTAGTTACGTCAAAGGATTAAAAGTAACTATAGCATCTGATCATCAACCTTTAAAGGGCTTTTGAACCTTTAAGTCTCCAACCGTACAACTTGCTAGATGGGCATTTGAAATTCAATCATTCAACCTGAAAGTACAATACATCCCTGGAAAGGCAAACGTCAACGCTGACATGCTGTCCTGTCCAAGGTCCGAACACGAGTTTTTACCTTGTGAGTTTCAAATATGTCTGTAATAAACATGCCCACAAGAAATCCAAAAGACATGTGGGAATCTCAACTTAAAGATTAAAATTAAAATATATATATATATATATAGAAAGTTTCGAATCCACTCAGAAAACTGAAGAATGTGCCAAATGGGCTGAACGGGAATTCTTAATAAATCAAGATGTTCTCTACCGATACATCCCTGACTCTGGTTCAGAAGAGGCCCAGCTAGTCATGAATCTATCATGCTAAAGCCCCATGATGACCCAAAGGCTGGATATTATAGAGCGGAAGCAAGATTCCAAAGAATTTCCAGACGCCATTATTGGACTGGTATGAAAAAGTGCATATCCGACTACGTGAATAGCTGTCCTGAGTGAAACTGCTACTAGGCTATCAACCAAAGCCAGCTGAACTGCTAAGAATCCCAGCCTATTCTCAACGTTTTGAGATCATCTCCGTCGATTTGTTTGGACCACTGACACTGGAAAACAATGGATCTTTATTGTCGAAGACTGTGCTACACAATGGATTGAATTATTTCTTCTTGCCCAAGCCATAGCACGAGATTGCTCTATAATCCTCATTCAAGTGGTATTCATGCAGCATGGTATACCACGAAGAATCTTTAGCAATAATGGAAACCATTTCATCAACGCTGTCAATGTAACAGGTTTGCTGCACTTTAAATATCGATCAAAACTTGGTACCAGTTTACTTTCCTCAATCAAATTCTGTAGAACGGAAAAATAGAGACAGAAAACCTTGTCTTGCAATCCTTGTAAGAGATGCGCATGGCAACTGGCATTTGAAACTGCAAGTTATTCGTTTCGATGTGAATACCATCGCCTATGACACAACAGACCATACACGCATTCCTAATGTTTGGAAAAGAGCTGAGGACTGTCGACCACGTTGTCCCCAATTTCAACCTATGTTCGAAACGGATAACTTTGTTCCTGAAATCTTTCCTTATTTTAAACCATTCGTATGTATTTGCAAGGACATACGAGAATATATCGAAATGGGAGAAGATCAACATAAGCAGTATGATAAAAGTTATTCACCAGGTAACAAATTCTGGTTCAATTTACATCCCGTTAGTAATGCAAAAAACAAAAAGACTCTAGAGTTCTTACGAAAGCACGACGGTCAATACTTGATAATGACACAGAAATCATCCGCTTCCTATGCCATTTTAAGACTTCATAAACCACCAGAACCCAAAGGGACGTACTATACGTCCGCACTAACACCTTTTAAAGGCACGTGCACTTCCCTCATTGTTCCACTCAGGAAGATAAGTCGACCGCCAGAAGTTACTTTTCATTACCGAACAAATCAAGAACTTGAGGTTCCAGGCAGTGCTTCAAAGAAAGAGGTCCCCTTGCCCAGGAAACCAAAAAACCTGACACCAGAGACAATATTACAAAAGCTCCCAAATCTTCCAAATTTGTCTTCTCGCCGATACGTCGACGGAGCCAGAAAGGGAGTTTGTAACCAATCCTTTAAACTCTGCTATTAATATAAACCATGTTGGACTAACTATAGTAACTAAAGTCCCCTATGGTGAGTATGGTGGTCTAAATGTCCAGAATGGTGAATTAACTGTAGCAACGAAATGCCCTCTGGTGATAAACTATATTGGACTAACTGGAACAACGAACGTTCCTTTTAGTGAGTAGCCAGAGAAATACTTCAGTATAAGACAAGAATGATGAACCTGCTACGTTGTATAAGACTCTTGCTCTATGATATTCTTAAAATTAAATGTGATGTCCATGTGTAAGTTAATTCTGTTAATAAATCATTCCTTCACTATGAAGGACTCTTTTATGACCCCGTCCAAAACGATTCCCCTTTACATCACTTAATATTCCTCTTATTTAAATTCAACCAGAAGCATCGTATTTTTAGTATAGGAAACAAATATATAATTTATCAGTATTCATGAATTTGCATAAAGAAAGAAGAGAATTAATATCAGTGAAATTAACACGGTATTTTAAAGATTAGATCAAATTTCTAAAATTTAATTAAAGTGCATCTTATAGTTTCATCATTTAAGTGTTAAACATTTAAGACGTAGTGAATCCTCATTTGGTGAGCACCTCCCTAAAATGGCTATACAGTCAGTTTTAAAAATGACCAGTGCTTCTGAAAGTAAAAACAAACACATTCTGAATATCACTTCTCTAACATGACCAATTCCTCATAAAACTAAAATCAACTAAAAGTGTGGATAGTCTTTTTAGAAAGATCTCATAGTATTTTTTCAAGTAATGCACATATATTTTATTCATTGTTATTATGTTCATCACCGGTTAAGCATAAATCTTAAGAAAACGTATAAATTATGCTCATTTGTTAATGCCTTAAACAACAAATATTGAGTAAGAAAGAAATATTTGAAGCAATTATTTTTATGCGATATAGTAGCATTGCAAAAATGTAATATTTTACCGTAATATATACTTTAACATTTTACATTTTGCAATAATGATCATTTTACTTCGATATTTTCCATAAGGAAGTATTTTGGAGCAGAAAACTTGCCTAGTTATGCTGCAAGGAAATATTTGTAATATTTCGTAGTTTGTTTCATATTATTTACAATATCTGGGCTCGCATTAACCGACAGATACTCACATTGAATTTGTTTAAAACTAAATTAAATAAACCAAATTAATCCAAAGGATATGATAAAAATATTCTTTAAGATTAAGTAAAATCAGAACATTTCTATGATTAATCAAGAACATTTTCCTTACTTGTATTTATTACTAGCAAGCCTTCTTCAATAATAATTAATAAATATTCAGTGTTCATAAATAATTCCATCAGCTTTATAATTATTTAAAACAGTGGCAATATGTGAATTCTCTTCGGAAAAAATATGGTATTAAATTTTGTTCGTTTCACTCATATTTATTTCTCGAGAGAAACATTACCTTTTAACATAATTCAGTAGCTTCCTTAAAGAGTAAAATGTTAAAATCAAATTAAAAAAAAAGCTCTTGTATTTAATTTTGAAAAATATTAAAAATATATTTTCAAAATTCATTTAGAAATAATAACAAAATAATTAAAAGAGACTAACTGTTGAGCCTCAAATATAGTAAAATATATATGATTAATAATTTACGGTATTTTCTCAGAAATAATTATTAAAAAGCTCAAATAATTTCAAACGAGCTAAACAACGCTTCATGACACGAACCAGACGAAAAACTGAACATTCAGGGAAGAAATATGAAACACGTTTGGGACGTTAACTCCTTGGGAAGGAGGCGCCTCACATCTGTTCCAACGAGCTGTCGAATAATATTTAGCATGGATATTGTTACGAAATGTCCAGTAGGGTTTTCAGAAAATGGTAATGGAAAATAGGGTTGCCATATTTGAGGCTAAATCGTCCATTTGGCGAGAAAATTTTAGATATCCCATAGAGGGATGGAGAACATTCTAGAACTAATTCTTACCGGTTTGACCCAGAATCTTCTCGAAGGCAGGCTAAAAACTATATAAATCCTGTATACGGAGCAGCAATGTATTGCGAGTGTATCGCGAGCTAGTGCATCGAGAGTGTGCATCGTTGAGCCTATCGAGTGTATCATCGAGTGCAATGCCAGTTGTAGCGGGAAAAATCTCAAGAGTAAGTTGAGTTCCGAAAACGGCAGAGCCGAGTCGGGAGCAATGCTCTAGTGCTTTGCGGTGAAGCTGTCTTCACCGTTATTGCCTGACAGCCTGAAGACTATGTTGCGGCGTTTTGTTTCGGCGTTGTTTCGGCGTTTTTGGCGTAGTTTTTCGACGACTGTAAACGTATTTTTGAGCTGTCCTGAGTAATACTGGCTAATAAATTGTGTTTCCATTCTTCATCAAGTGTTGTTGTTAATCGCCCCAATTCCAATAACCCGTAAGAAGGCAATTATGTAAAAGAAAAACTAAACAAGCGGCATCAAGGTACTGTTACAGCAAACTTATTTAATTTCCTACTAAACACGGAAGCAAAGCAGTCAAAATGACTGCTAGCCGTAATTCAAGGTATATGCAGTTATATAAAGAAAAATAGTCATTTTGATGCAGGCCAAACGAATTTTTGTAACCTTAGTATGTATTTAGAAAAAGCAAAACAATAACATAATTTTTAAAAAGGAAATTAAAATTACACGAACAATTTAATTTTATTTGGGGTTAAAATGATTGCTTCCGTACGTCTAGTGTTAAAACAAAATAACAAAATGTTGTAGACGGTATCACCGATGTCCATAGTTTCTCATTGTATTGAGAGAGTGGACAAAGGTCGATGAAAGAAGGGGAATGTACGATGAAAATTGAGTTATTTCCGGCTTCAAATTTGGCGCACTATGTCCGCTTCGTCTGTTTCTTAACTCGGTAAGTCTTACCTCTTCCAATAATAGGATAGGTCATGTAAGTTTTCGTGAGACGGCTGTACCTTCTCTGATCTCGACTCTTCCAATAGGCAACTGATTATTGTCATTGGTATAACTTAATGAAAAATATTTCCATACATCAAATTTTAATTGCTTTAAAGATTCTACTGTGTGACAATTTTATTTCTATCCTCAGTTAGAAAATAATAAAAAAATGCTAATTTGCATGACAAAGAACATCGAAATAGTGTCAGTTCATATTTATCGACTCATTATCGGCTTCTTATATCTCGCATGGCTGCAATTAAGTGTCATTTACTCCTTCATTTATGCTTTTAACAGTCATAAAATTATACTTTCGCAGCCCTAAATATTTCACAATTTATTTTAATGTTGTTTGTAACCAAATGTTCTAGAATGAGTAATTTTTTAAACCTGTATATAAATATCATTCATTTCATAAAATAAAAAATAGCTCACACAAATTTAAAAAGAATAAATCAAAAATATAAAATTTTATTTTTACTACGAAATCAGTTATCTTATAGATAAATTTTATGTAACATTCTGAAGGTACTTTAAAAATAAGGATATATAGGAATCGAGAAACAAGCTTTAATCTATTAGAACGTATACAGTAAATCACAGAAATTTTATTTTTTGTAAAAAATCAATTATCTTGTGGTTAAATTCTATATAATATTCTGAAAGTCGAGAAACAAGCTTTAAAAGAATAATATATAGGAAAGTGTACAGTTAATCATAGAAGTGCAAGAAAATTTACCTTCCTGTTTCATGCACATGAGTTTTTTAATATAAATGTATAATAACTAAAATGTAGATTGATTCGAATATTTTTATATAGACAATTCAGAGAAAGCACTAAGAGATGCATAAAAAATTCCAAATATTTCCGCTAGACGGCGCATTACAACCAAAATGCTTGAAAAGACATGCAATAAATAACTTTGGACTATTTTAACATTTACAAGCGTTATAGCATTTGGAGCTGTTATTTTGCATTTTGAAGCATTATGACAGTACAAAAAAATGATTATTGTGGTACTGTAAGGGGAAAGGAAAATAATCTAATTTGCATAAGCAGATGGATTGAGCGTAAGTTCTGGGAATAAAAAGGATGAGATCGAATGGGTAGCATTCTTTCAATTGAGATGGCTACTAATTTACTAGAACGTACGTTAATCGCGAAACAAATGTACAAAAATCAGGAAAATGCTGTAGCAGTTCTTCATGAATATCGATATCGAAAGAAGTTTCTCCGGGGTCTAATGTTTCGACAGAGTGTGAGAGACATGATATTTCGATTGAAAAAAAAATTGATCGTTATGCGTTCAATGTGGCAGAGAGTGGAAGCCTATTGTTGTTTCAGAAGTAGCAACGGTCATTGTCGAAAAATCAGTGACGAATGATCATGGCGTCAACAGCGCATGTGAAGTGTCGCGACCATTAGACGTATCGTATGGAACAGTGTGGAAGATACTGAGAAAAATAGTGCTCTTGTTTCGCAAAAGATTGCCACAACCAGCAACTGCCTTTTTACCAAGAACTGTCTTATCTTTCTAACCCTCTTACCTCTTTCATTGATTAACTTTTCTTGCCCGAAGACGGTGACTTCTGGCCGTGTAACATCCCCTGGAAGGATATATTTTTATCTTAATAGAACGGTGAATATCCAGATTTGTGGAATTTAGGTCATGGAAAATACATGTGCCTTCCACACAATTCCGCTACACTCGCCTTAAAGTCATTGTCTGGTCTGGGTTAACTTCCCAATTTATCTTTGGGAGGTCATTTGAATCGGTTGTTTATCGGGGGGGGGGCGGGAATCTTCCCTATTTGGTTGATTTAAAGGATTCTATAACATTGTATGATCTAAATAATAGTGGCGATTAGATGCGGTCAGTTGTTGAACACACTGTTCATCGTCTCTACGTTTTACACTTTAATGAGAAGGCACATACTGTAGATACATGATTTACGTGACTGTAAATACTCTAACAAGTAACCGATGCTTGTATTGAAGTTTTCAGCTTGTTTGTGTTTTAATGTATTGCCCCACCTAGCCGAAAGTTTTGAAGTAACGTTTTTGAGGAATCTTTCAGAATAAATCCTGATTGTTTATCTAAAAATTTTCGAATGAATTAGCATTTTAGATAGCGCTGCAGAATGCTTTGAATAGGTGAAGCTTAATTACGATCACCTTGTACATAAATTGTTTCAAGTAAGGTTCTACTACATGTTTCAGCAAGTAATCCTCTCTCCAACATTCAGAAATCCGCACAAATACAGGAGTTATTTTATCTGAATAATATCTAGTAATGTATGCCAGAACTTCTGTATCAGTGTCTATATCTATACCGTTAGAAATAATTTCATTGAATAAAGTCAACAGCTCCATAGGGTCATTCATTCTTTTTATTCTTTCTTAAGGTAATCATCTTCATGCATTTTATTCACATCTGAAAATTCTGCAGCACGCTGTTCCAAGAAGATGTTTTCATATGAATTAGAATGAAGCTGAAGAATGTGTTTAAATTTGATTTTCCTCTCAGGGTCCAGAATTTATTGAACAGAAAAGTGGTTGCCTGCCTCTAAACACCTGACTATATTTCAAAAATCTGATCTCCAATTTATTAGGCTGAAATTTAGATGTTAAAATAATTTTTGAATCAATTACTAAGCCCTACTTAATTACATTGAGAATAGTATAAGCCGTCTGAGAAAAATGCTTTATAAAGCGTTTTTTCCCCCAAACATCCATAATTAGGAATTGCCCGCTGTTCCTAGGAATTCTCGATTGCTTGAGCCTGCGACAGAACTTTTATAAGAAGCTGTGTAGAGACATTAGGTTATTTCGAAGCAGGAAGAACGAAAATGAGTAATGCCCTTGCCGGGACTCAAACCGCAGACCTCTAGAACACGCCTCAAGCGTGCTGACCACTACATCACGAAGGCTTTCTAAGAAGGTTGGAGAAATACCTTCTAGCTAAGACTTTTATCATAAGGCGCAATCAGCGCTTCGTTGCCATCCCTTTTTTGCGATGACTTACATTCAAAATGTTTCATCATTTTATGAAAATCCGCAGAAGTATTTACTGCATATTATTATGGAATGTTTCTGTCCCAATAATTGGTCAGCACTATTTTAGTGAAAAATACTTAATAGGAAACCTTACTTTCCCTTTTATTTAAGCTCGATGGATATAAAATTTTGAATGAAAACATATAGCACATTTTCATAATCAAGGTTTCTTTCCTTTCGCTATATGTTCCCTAGATGAGGAATTTTAGCAATGCATATTTGATAGATCATCGAAGTAACATTTTCTGTATTTCTAGGTGATTCACCCGAGTAATTTCAACAGATGTAGATAATCAAATGCTAAGAATAATTTTTCATATTATACGCGGAATTGTCGACAGAAGTTGACATGAGATTAGGACTTAACTTCTGAAACGCGTCCCTACTTATTTTGTGTTCAGAAATCATCAAATCTATTGAAAATTTTGTTTCTTCTAGAATACGAAGATCTTTGAAGTCAGGCTACATAAATAACCTGTACTCATATTATTATTCATTAAAGATTGCACACTCATAGCTTCAGCACCAGTTTAGTTCCTACAAAGGTATTTAGCAGACTTACATTCCTATCTACATCGTGCAATTTTGTAAATTTCTTAATTACATGCGTTTTCGTACTTATACTGAGTAACGGATTATCCAGTTTCAGAACGTCGTCATTTTACCTAAGATCGATCGATAGAACTGTCACTAAATCAGTTTCACGTAATAAAAAGTAGCATATTGATGACTTCCTTTATAAAGGACATGCAAATTTTAAAAGTTAAATGTTGTACATTCAAGCCATTTTTAGATTTATCTTACAAGATTATTTGCTCTGGCAACGAATACATATATATCTTTATCGGCAAAACTGTATTTTTCCAATGATACACAGACGTTTCTTTTTCGTTAAGAAGTACTTCAATCAAATCATGTTTCTGCATAATTTAATTTTTTTCCAATTTTGCTTGAAAGTAGGCTTGGAGCTAATAATGAATTTTTAATTTACTAAAAATCCATGATCAACATTTTTAATTAAATCTGGGTTTCAAATCCAATTGAATAAATTTACTCGGTGATTCAATTTCTCCCACAAATCAATGAACTTTTGATATGATCTTTATCGAAAACTGCTGAAAAGCAAGGGCATTCGATTTTGCAAGCTTTCAGATCTATTTGTTCTCGAAATAGTTTAGTTTTCTGTCAGATATTTGGGGCAATTCGGAAAAACAGATGTATAAGCGTCTTCTTCCCTTTTTTACAATTACTTGGTATTTTTTAGATAGCATCATCTTTATCTGGTATTTTTCATTTATTATTATGCCCGATTCAATGAAATGCTTTTCACATGCTACACGCCTTGCAGTTTAATTTTCTAACACAATAATTTTTCCGTTTGGCTTTCTGACACCAAATTCATGTCTTATCAAGGTATTTAGAAAACATGAATATAGACACTTACGTGTCAGCTGTGTCGTAATTTGAGTGGCATTTTTTAACGCAGAATCGGTCTTGCATTATTAGCCTACGGAAATAAAAATTGAAAAATTTAAAATGTCCTTATTAATTACGTCCACACATAACGGCAGCCATATGCACGTTCTATGCAGATACTTTTCATGTTCAGATAGAGCACATGACATCTAATCACATAGTCTTCTGAACTTACTTGGCCGCTGCTATTGCTGGCTTTGGTCTTACCATGAATGTAGGATGTATAGTTGTATTTACGAACTATAGGAACAGTTCTACTGAACTCAACGGTAGTGAGATTTAGTAATTTAATGCTGAAAACACGCGAACATAATTAACACGAAGATAACACATAAAAAGAAATAAGAAGAAAATAAGATCAGTCCATGGCATCATAAAAACGGAATAACATCATATTAGGCGGAATCCATCATAAAAAGAATTCAGAGTTCTTTCGGTTTTTCAAACTTCATCATTATCCCCGTCTAGCGTCTCGTCTGCCGAAATGGTCACGTGATCTTGTTGGTGAGATCGTTGCCATTGTTAGATGTAAAAAGAAGCTTATAACCACATAAATACCTTCCTAGCGTTTCGCGACGCTATTTTCGGCGATCTGAAGATCTCCTTTCTTTTTTTCGGTTCCATTCTCTTTCTGACATTTTAGAATTAGAATCTTCCTTATGTTATACACGGATATTTCTCTTTCTCTTTCTTTTCTCTTTTCTTTGAAAAAAAAGAGAAGAACGTGTGACTATGTCACGTTAATTTAAATTAAATCTGGAAATAGACAAATTTTTATCAAATTATCTGCAAACAGGGTAGAGACTGTATTATATTCTTTTCACCCACTATATACATAACTTAGCGATCGATTTGCTTTGATTAGATTTATTTGATCATGCAAAGCACGTAAGAACCATCTGCTTAGCGACATCTGTACGTAAGGTCAGAATACAGCATTATGTTTTTTCCTAAAAGGTATTATAAAATGGATTTTAAATACGTTCAAAATTGATCTTTTTCTTAATATCTGTACGTATATGTGTAAGTATGTATGTATTTCGCATAACTTCAAAACGATTAGCGTAGAACATTAATATACACTGGTGTGCAAAAATTAAGGACGAAGTCGAAAAATTAGCATATCAGCTGAACGAAGAGGCAGAGCGGACAGAAAGACCAATCAGGAGATTAAGTAAGGTGATGTACGGTAGCATATGCGCAGATATGCACGTAGACGTAATGGGGGAGTGTATGAGTAGTATAAAGCATGTTGTCGGTGTAAGATCAGTATTTCTGGCAAAGAGATTGCACGCTGTATAGCAGTTAAAATCACACCGAGTTGCTGCCTCAGCGAGAATTGGCGAATAATCAATCTGTTAGACGACATCTGGATGCTTTTACCCGAGGTCGAATCATTGGGAAGTTGGAGGAAGGCCGCAGTATGACAAGTGTGGCTGCAGAGTTCGGAATTGCTCACAGCATCGTTTCACGACTTTGGAGACAATTT
>KK121662.1:100897-130407 GCA_000611955.2 Stegodyphus mimosarum | reverse complement strand
TATATCAAGGGCAATTCGCTCGAAAGGCGCTCCAACGTTGTATCGCTGCAGTCTTCCTCGACAGCGTTCCTTCGGTCCTTTCTTGGCTGCGCAGGCATCGCAAGGCCGGCACCATTTCTCAACGTCGTTTCTTGCGGAACTCCAAAAGAAGCGTTCTCGAACTTTGTTTAATGTCTTCATATAGCCGAAATGCCCTCCTGTTGGGCTGCTGTGTATTTCTTTCAGGACATCAGGTATTCGGTTTGAGGAAGCAGCAGCTGCCATCTTTAAATAGTTCCATCGTCGCTTTCCCACAGTCGATATAAGACTCCATTTCGAAGGTGAAGTGAGTCCCAGAGAACCCAGTACCTTTTAGTCATAGGCTTTTCACTGAGTTATACCAGGGTCAAATACTTTTCCACTGCAGTTCTCAGGTGTATTTCTGTTTTTCATATCACAGTCTGAAAATTCAGTCATTTCAGACTTTTCTTTCACAACAAGATCTGAAACAGTTTGTTCACCATCCTGGAGTTTATTTACATCGTGTGTACAGTTCACCTCGATACTTACAGCAGAAGGTACTTGCTTATTTACCTCCGTTTCCTGGGAACCAATTCCGATGTTTGCACCAGGGTCATAAATACAATCCGATCCTTTACAAACAAAAGTATCCTGGTTTAGAATCGAGTCCTTGTCTGCACTATGAGACACACATTTAGTTTGCGAAGTGGGTAAAATTTCTTGCAATACTGGGTATAACTCTGCGTATGTTGTACATCAGCTTCTTTCATCTCAGAGTCACATGAGTTTTCAGATGGTTCAATACTTGCTAACTGCGACTTCGTAACTTCACTATCACTTTCTATGATCTTGACAGTCACATTTTCATTTTCTTCTGTCTCTACTTCAGGCACGTGAGCATCAAAATCTTCGTCCCCGTCTTTTATTTCTTCATGTTTTCGTTCTTTTCTTTCATCCCATTGGATGTTTCATCCATAATTTCTGGATCTTTCTCAGATACTCTACCAGCTACTTCCTTCATTTCTTCATCACCTGATTCTTCAGATGTCACTTTCGGGATTTCAGTATCTCCTTTTATGACGGCTTTTATCTCAGCTGCCATCTCTTTATATCTAGTTTTTATCTCATTATATCCAACTTTCATGTCTTGTTTCATCTCTTCTTGTCCGGCTTTCACAGCTGCTAACATGTCCATCAAAGCTTTCATTTCCTTCGCCATTGCTTTCACGGGTGACTGGCATTCACTCTCGAATCCCACTTCTGACACCAGTTGTTGCGTTATACGGATTCGTGGATTTGAGAGTATCCGATGAAAACACGATGCAGAACAATAAAAAGCACAATTTATTTACAAGAATCACTATTTACAGCAGAGTTCCAAAATTACCTTCAAAAGCGTCGAAAATCTACAATAAATACGCTGAAACAATCAGCAACACAGCTTCAGGCTGTAACTGTAAAGGTAGCTTCACGGCAACACTAAACTTATAATAAACACCGTGGAACAATCACCAATACACTGTCAAGCTAAACTGTAAATTTAGCTTGACAGTGTATTGGTCGCTTTCCGTTCACAAAACTCGCGTAGCTTAGCACTCACAGTAAGCAGCTATTCTCACAACTCTCACAACTAATCACACTTCTCACACTCTGTACACTGCCGGCTCTCAGAAACGAAGGGGTTTATATAGCTTTTCTTTAGGTTCCACACGTTTCGAGAAATATCTCGACAGGAAGTTATTCTAGAAGCTTCCCGATTGGACCATGGGATATCGCCGATTTGGTCGCCAAATGGGCGATAACGTCGCCAATCTGGCAATCCTACCATACACTATTTTATGGCAACCCTAGTGCTATGCCGGAAAGCTTACATACAGGCGCAGCCACCGAATTTTTCGCAACAATAATTTAAAAGCTACTCGAATCTATAAATCAAACACTGCTGTAATTTCGCATTTAAAACTTATTCTTGATACATTTTAATTCATATAATCTACATAGACGGTGATAGTACTGGCTACCTGCTAAATTATTATGACAAACCACTTGGAGGACAGAAGATTTGCACGCATTCAAGAAAAATTGTTTCGCATTTACATTAGGTTGAAATACACAGCCCCATGCAGCATGCCTGCTCGTCTGTAAACTGTGATTATCTGTTCAGTGGCGTTATTCATTCGGCCACTCTTGAGCCATTTCGGCTTTGAGTGGACGCTTGACATATTTTATACGTTTAAAAAAATGTACTCATTTCTTATTACTCTATAATTTACATCACTTACATCAGTTCGTTTCATCAATTTATTTGGAAAAAGGATCTGAAATCTTTCTTTCTAACAGAAGAGTTTTACTGCTTTCAAAGTATTCTGTAATTTCTTATTCTGAAACCATCTCAAAACTCTTTAAGCTAACTACTGAAACCTTCGTTAAACAATGATATTAGTCCAAAGCATTTTGATAATACCTTAATTTATCAATATTAGAGTATTGAATTTATCTTAACGTTTTAATATTTGCTAATTAAGCCCGTAACATCTTTAGCAGACAGTCTACAGCAATAAAGGTGTGGAAAATTAAACTGCATAGCTAATACTTTGTAAATCTTACTCTGGCAGGTTATGCGATGTTGTCAAAATCTAGAATTTTCATTTCACTGACACTAAGTTTTAATAATACAGCTCTGGAACTTTTCCTAGAAATCAGATTATTTTCACTGCAGTGATTTAATGAATGTGTTCAAACTAAGTTTGGCATTATACTAACTGTGAAATTTATTAGGATTAAGAGGACTTAGAAAAGCTTTTGTTAATACCTGTTAATATCTTTATTTCTCTCACATTTGTAAAACTTTTAGGTAGATTATTTAGTACTTGCTAACATACTATTTATAAATTATAATTATCTGGTGTTTCAGATTAAATTTCGTAAAAGTTCTGTAATCAGAAATGAATAAATTACAAAAATCATGTGGAATAAGATTCTATCACATTATTGCCTACTCTTGTATCAGGCATTAACAGCTTTATAAAACTCTTAACCAATACAAAAGTCTTAGGGTTTTATAATTATACCTATTTTATGTTTATCAATCCTGGCATCGGAAAATTAAGCAAGCTGCAGTACGTTCGACAGAATATTTTGCTACAAATGGCCCCAAGGAAATTATCAATAGAGTTATTTATTTGTGACTGTGTTTTGGGTGTCATTTACGAAAATATAAAATTACATATTTTAGTTTTTGGTTTTTGTTGTGTTTAATAAAGCAACAAAACTTTTTTTATGTTTTCGTGAAATGAAAAGTCAGTTTTGAATGAAATGAAGATATTAAACATTTTTTTTTCTTTTGTTGTTGTGTGTTTGGGCATTTAATATTTCATTCAAAATTCTCCGCGGGATTTTAAATCATCCTACATATTTAATTCTTTACTCACTTCCTAATGTTTCTGATTTATCAGAGGTATTTTAGACTAGGGGCTCTCAACTATTTTTACCCCACGCTCCCCTTTTACCGTTGTTGGAAAGATCATTCATTTCCCTCTTTTTCTGAATTCTAAAAATATATGTATACATTTATTTATTGATTATTTTTAATTTTTAGTAACATATGTAACTTAATTGTATTGATTATTTTTAATGCGTTTTGTAAATTAAAAGAGAAAATGTTGAAAAATAGCTAAACTTGAATTAAAGTAATTTTTTATATTCTTAACCTAAAACTAAATCCTTAATAGTTCAATAAAAGTACGCCGCATTGTCACACTGAAACTATGAAATTCATCCCCCCTCCGATTGAGATTCTTACGCTCTAGACATTTCAGAGATACGAAGTTCATTTAATGGGATTTCAAAATCGTCTTTGCTAGCATCTTGTTCTATTTCTTAACAAGATGAGAGTCCATATTTCGTTCAGGAATTGAAAAATTTAGTTCGTATCTTTAGTATCTTCTGTATTTCTTATAAATTCTGTCTTTCCGGATCCTAAACATGTATGATTTTTGCATCTTTAGAACCTTCTGCTACAACTGCTGGTTGCACTGATTATCCTGATGTAAAAGGAGCGTGATTTAGTTTTGCGTGCTAATTGCAATGGACCTAAAGGTTGATATGATATGACTTTTGCTTAACTTTTTCTTGGTTGATAGTTTTTGTAAGATTCTTCTTGAAAAGTAAGAATTATCATTTTGTCATTAAGTCGTTGAAATATGTTCCTACGCGCTAAATGTGCTAAGTAAAGACAAGCAGCAAGATTTCTTTAAAATTTTTCGTCACCATTTGTGCTGAATACTCTGCAAGTAGTTACCGTTGGTACGAGTGTGTGCTAACTGTATACCAAAGTAAATTAGAAATGAAGCCATTCCTAATTTAGTTTCGTATACAGTTAGCACACATTAAGGCAAATAAAGATACATTTTATTAATAATGGGTTTACTCAATAATGCTTCATATAATGGGTTTTCTTGTACTTTTGTTCTAATATTCGTTGTATGTAGTATGTTTCGCTCCTGTAACTTTTATATGTCTCTTCATGAAAGATCTTCAAACTTATATAGCTCTTATTTTGCATATCCCTGTACTATCGTGAATTTCATGTATTGCGTTCATTATTTTTTGAGTGAATAAGGAAATAATTACTCTCCTATCTTCCTATCTTTTAACCATAAGTCCTTTTCTCTTGTCAGCTCAAGCCATTTGTCATTTCTGTCGCAAATTCTTTTATCCGAGGTTCTAGTTAATTTTTTTTCAGCCAATCTGAAATTTTTTAACCACCTTAGCGAAGCATTTGCATTCGTTCTTTTCTTTTAGTTTAATAATTTTATCATTAGAAGATGGAATAAATGTACAATTTTCTGGAACTTCATCATTATCTTTTTCTTTTGTTTTCCAGTGCATCTTGCCTGCTATTGTGAGTTTAAATTTCTTTTAGCTGCTTTTATCTATACGATATTTCTTTTAATTTAATGAAATTCTTTTAATCTCTTTTCCAACGTTACAAAAAAAAGGAAAATTTAAAAAACATCAAAAAGGCAAGTATAAGAAATAGGTATATTTTCTTAAAATTAAACTTTCTGAGCTTTCATCTTTTCATCTGTGGAAAGAGTTAGGTTCTTGCCATCATCAAAGAATTTAATACTTTTATAAGATTTTTTCAAGCTTTTCAGATATGTTTTTTAATACATTTTAGTACATTTCCACGGAATAGCTTCCTTAATTAGCTTTGATGCTCTAATAACAGTTAGAAATAAGAAACTTAAGAATATTAGAACAACATTCGTAATATTATATAATATTATATAAGTTAAGAATTAAGTTAGAAATAAGTTTGGCCAGGTAATGAATCTTTTCTAAATATCCTTGTAAAGGAGACAGTTCTTAAGGTTATAACGTTGTAGGGACACTAGGATTTTTGGAAGCAGGAGATGAGAAAAATGAACACTTCCCTTGTCGGGACTTGAACCCTAGACTTTTCGAATACGCTCCAAGCGTGCTGACCATTACACCACGAAGGCATACCGAAAGGAGAAAGAAAATACCTTATAACGTTTTATCACATGCTTCCTCTTTAGAAGCATTTTCTAATTACCTTAAGTTATGTCCAGCATAATTTAAACAATTTACTTTTATATTGTACTTATTCCTGTTGATCTTCAGATTATTTTCTCGTTCTCCGTGCAACGTTCTATTAACTCGTAGGTTGTGTTACATATCATTAGTTTCTTGTATTAAGAATATCACCCGAAATGCATTCAAATTCTCCCAAACCTTCTACTATTTGATTCAGTTAACTTGATAAATTTCTCGATTCGAACTAACGCTAAATAATAATCTTTTAATTTTTTCCGCCATAGGGTGTATTGAATTACATAATTTACTACTTTATTTGACAAGCAGAAATTTTCAGAATGCTTTATTAAGGTCTGAAGCAAACCTTGTTTGCTTTTGCAATCCATTGATAACTTCATCTATGGTTAACATTGGATAGAGTTCTCATTTTTCAGCTTTGTTTAAATCTCTAGGATATAAATATATTTTTTATTTATTAATTTTGTAATTAATGATCATTGAATTTATCCATTTTGTGGTTCTCTTTATTTTCAACGACGATTAAATTTTCCATCCTTTATTTACAGTTTTTCCTTCACGACGCATCGTGTGGCTGGTAATATTTTTCTTAGGTGAGTTACTGGCACTGCGTCCTGTTGTAATAGGATTTTTTAATTTTTTTCTAAACAATTTAAATTTAAAAAAAAACATTTTTATATTCCTCCAATAGGTCTTCATTATAAATAGATATTATTTTTTGTATTTTCCACATCGGCAATGAAGAATTACGTGTCGTATTGTATCAATTATCAATATAAATAATATAACTACACATTTAATTTCAGAATTCTGTATGGAAATACCCAGGAGCTACTCGTTAGTTATGAAAAACAAAATTTTAATTCATTTCGGATCCAACTACAAATTAAGCTTTTGTTGGATTTAACTTCAAAAGTCTATTTATCTTCTTTGTCATCCGAAATAACTTTCAGTTTTCCTTCATATAGGGACACTAAAAAGGAATTCGGGTGACAAACATATAAGAAGGGAATTACATATAAGACATTCCTACATCTTGTTTTTAGTTATAATGTAATTTGTATTTTTTCTTATTTACACTGATAACTTGATTTTTCTTTACATGAATTTTACACTTATTCGAAAAACAATTTGCTATTCCACACTTATCACAAATTTTTTCCACATGCAGATTACTTTCGATATTCATCGAATGTTCCGAATTTAGAGCAAACTTTGTTTCTAAATTACTTTTGTTTTATTTGCGTTTATGTAGTTTAATTTTTGTCATGTTTAGAACAGAACTATATTCCTTGATTATTTTCATTAGAAGAGCACTTATTTCTGAGGATATACTTCATACATCATGAGCTTTTGTAATGTTAAATCTGTTTTAAAAATAATCTTGCTATAATTGCATCATCTCAAGAAACAAAATGTAACGTCATTATTTGAGTCAACTCATATCATCTACATTTGTTCCGAATGAGCGTTACATCATCATCTTCAGTTCCTAACACGGTTTGATTTCTGATAAAGAATAAATGCTTTTCATATTCATACTTTTGTTAGGTATCTATCGTTCCTCAATTTTTTTATAATTTAATCTAAATTAGTTTCTTACTATTTTTTATGAAAGCCCAATGTATTTTAAGACCTTAAATTTCTATCATATGGTGAAAAGTATTAACTCTCACCTTTCTTTTCTTTACTACGTAAGCTGCTCGAACATTCAAAACGTTTCAAAAAGCTAAAGAAAAGTTTTCCAATTTCAGTTGTCGGAAAGACTTTTCTCAGACATTATTGACTCAAGAGTTTTTACATTTACCACTTCAGACGCGAAAATACTCTCAGAACCATACAAAATAAAGAGATTTCAATTTTAAGAAGCAGAAATCTGTGTTAATATAATACAGAAGAGAGTTTTCTACGCCATTTGTCGCAGCAATTTTCTACGCAACTTTTAGTTTTGCCATATTGAACAGCACATTTTAATTCGATTTTGTGTCCTGTATCTGAGCACGCATCTGCAGCGCTCGTTCTTCCGCCGTACAAATGCGGAAATTTCATATGCATGTTATCGAAAGTCATACAACTGAATAGAGCACAAGATTGCGCACATTCTGATATATGACCTCTGCCTCTACGAGCAAGAAGGAAAAAGTTATTAATTTTTTAGTAACTTCAGTATTGTGCTTCGCTGCCTTTCGTTGTTCTCCGTGCTTTCGACCATCTAGCAAAGCCGTCGCCTCTCGACTCATATCACAGGAAACGCAAATCACAAGGAATATTTTGATGCACGTTTTGAGCGATTCTGATAATTATAAGTTGAGTCATAACCAATTAATTACTTTTTGCACTAGGTAACTGCAGGGACCCGGATTAACTCCCCTCTTCCGGTCAAGTGGATTACTACCACGACGAGTCATTAAAACAAAAGTACTTGCGGAAAGGGAGAGGAACAATAAACACTGAGAAATCCATTAAAGGCTGACAATTTCACAAGATCTTCAAGCACAACTTAGCAAAAAAGACCTTACTCATTAGCAGAAACTGAGGAACATTAATTTCAAAATTTAAAGAAAATCGGCCCATTAGCTTGCAAGTTACTTGTTTTCCTACTTTTTAAAATTTTTCCTGAACTTCAAGTAGGATTTTTCGAACTTCAACAAGTGACGAGCGATTAACTTCATTATAAGTATGTTTCTGCTAAGTGAATATCTTGCAAATAACAACTAAGTGTTAAGTGCAAGTGTATCAATCAAGTATTTCAGCACTACTAAGTGCACGTCAATAAGTTAATGTTTAGAGCTAAGAAGAAGAAAGAAGAAGCACGAATGAAATAATGCAGGAAGGTAGGATAATTCCATAACTCACTAAATTTTTATAACGTGCCCTCAGTTACAAATCTGGAACTGTAATAACACAAGCTAATATAATAGCACCACCTACAGTAAATTGAGTAATCGTTTAAAGTTCATTGCTCACGTATTAATTTTTCAATATCAACTTTGTAATCTTATTCTGATAATGGTACTCATTAATGAGCCTAAGCATAGCTATCTTTAACTTCTTCTTCATTCGACATAATCTTAGTTTGTAATACAAAAGGCTTTAAATTTTAATTTTTATTTCTCTGAACCCATTCAATAACTATTTCACATAGAATATAATAGAATTGTCATTTAAGTAGGGTAATCCTTATTTTTTTTCTTCTTCAATTTCAATATTCATTATCAGTTCCATTATTAATTATCAGCAGTTGCATTATTAATTAACAATTGTATGTTTAATATTCAGAAGTATTATTAACAATTGGAAGGATAATTTAATTCAATTGTGCTATTAATTCAGCAGTATTATTACTGTATTTCAGTTTTATTTTTATTTAACCAGCCATAAAGTCATTGATGTGCACCACAGTCTATGTATCGTGCTGCCACAGTAAGGTAGGTCCCTATGTTTATTTCATATCAGTATGTTTAGTATTATTTTGTGCATCCGTCAGCCCAACTGCAAGATTGTTTTTATTAATTAATTTAGCATCTTAATATAGCAAACTGTGCACTCGTAATTTCCGGCTACACACTGGTAGTTCTGCTATATTATTTGCTTCACTGATTACTATGTTATGCATGTCCCAATTACTTTGACTGTACCTGTGAATGCTAATTAAGTTTTTCTATCAGTATCATTAAGTTACAGTGCCTTAATGTATTCTATTACTCATTTACTCTCAGATTTCTTTGATTAATTGTCCAATGTTGTACCTGAATAGTCCAATGTAGTACAATGTGTCAGCTATTCTCTTAAACAGTAACAGAACTCGGTAAAAATCACAGCTTAAATTCAACTGCAAGCCAAAAAGTTCCCAGTGCTTTCAACTTAGTGCCTGCAGTGAACCAAAATAAGTTACAACATACAGTGAGAGTACATAGCTTGCTTGTAGTTGTTGATCGAAATTTACTAAGTTGCCAATACTTAATATTCACATTGACTCAATGTAGTCCAATTTTAGCTTGCCACTAAAATAGAAGAACTTTATCCGCCCCCTCCAAAAAAAAAAGAAAAAAAAACGCAACAAGGACCTGACGACACAATCTTATTTAATAACTTCAAAATATCCAGCCTCTTTGCCAACAACTGCCTGTTTTCAGAATTTGTTCCCCTCAATTATTGCTTAATCTCCATAATGGCATCAGTATGCCAGAAATTTCTAGCGTTTCAACAACAATGGACAACCTTTCCCTGCCGCCTTCAACAGCTAATCTCTTAAAACTTAACTCCATCAAACTGCATGAGGGTCTTTCATCACAGGACAAAATCACAGACATTGAAGAACCTACTCCAAACTTTCAAGATCTTCAACCTGCTGACTTCCATTTATTGCACTCAAAATTTATTGGACTAATTAGCGCTAGAATTAACACAAGAACGGGGAGCCCGAGGCATTAAGAGAAGTAATTTATCCAATACTTATGTTTGCAATCCAGCATTCATCGCAGAATACATCAGATTCTCAGCAGCACCCTGTTAACCAGGTACTAAAAAGAAGCACTACTTCCCAACAACAAGACGATTCCAGTCATGCCAATCCATCCAGCCATCAGTACAAGTTTTCTGCGGAAGTACACCAAAAAAGAAGAGATGCGATTTGCTGCTACAAGAATATCCAATACCATCAGCAAACATGATCTCCTATGCACAGGCTCTAAAAACGAAAGTAGACGCACTGAATATCTTTACCTTCCCAAAGAAAAATTTTGAGAGACCACTTTCTAAAAATTTGGAAAAGGTCCTTCCCATTCACAAAATTACAGTGAAAATCAAAAATATTTTACCCTTACAAAAAGGATCAGTGCTAACTAACTTTAATAACTAAGACGAAATACGCAATTGCTGCAGGTCGTAATATGTGAAAATATGGTTTTAAGAAAAAGGTAAAAGTGAAGTTTAATACGCACATTTGCAGTTAATTTTCCTCTGAAGGTCCTAACCCTCTAGAATCTCGAATAAAGTCGCACCATGAAGTAGTACAAGTAAACATTGGACGATGTGGAAAGCATTGAAAGTAACATACAAATGGGTAAAATATTTTTAAAAAGAAAATATTATATTTATCTGCCAAATTCAACGCTTCAAACAGAACTTATCAAGGGAAAAGGTTTTCAAGCCCTGTACCAAGTTGATCAATGAGTTTCGAATATACATTTCGTTCCTCTGAGACAGTTGAGATTAATTCCCGAAAAATTCGAAATATATTCTCAATTTGGAGTCCATCGTTTATAGTCTCTCAAGTGCTCATATATATGTAATAATAAAAAAAATTCTTAAGTAATGACCAGCAGGAATTTTAACGTCGTAGAAGTGTTGATCTATAACGAATAGGAAATTGGAGGCGAAGGCAGATTAAATCTTCATTTTTTATTTCCGCTTGTTGTGGCCACAATCAACTTGGCACATGCGATGTGCCTATTCCAAAATAGCTCACATTTTCGATTAATTTTCAGCAAGAAAGAAGAAAGCAGCAGACAGCACTCCAACTAGACCGAAGCGTAAAGAGCAAGTGCGTTACGTTCAGGGTAAAATCCCAATTCAGACCGAGTTAGTTTTGGTTTACAATGCATTTTGATTGGACAGTTAATACTTCTGTAAAATTATTATTGGTTACTTGACTTTTAGTTCCATTTACATCATCAAAATTATGTAACAGTCATATGACAGGGATTGATCTAGAAATGACGCAGTGCTGAGAGAGGTTACTATTTTTAGAACCGAGAAGGGAAATTTACGTTGTTAATTTAATATTAGACATATTCTTAATTTTTCTTACATATTCCCTCTCGTCAAGGAAAGAAAGGCGCAGCGACAAAGAAAGTTTTTTAAAGGAAAAGCGTTAAAGCAAATGAGAAATAATTTGAAAAAATACGAATTTTGAAATTTTGACCAAAAAATACAAATCCTGAAATTTTGACCAAACTAATTACTTATATAATTGCAAAATATTAACTTATATAATTGCTTAAATAATATTTTAGAGTCCTTTAAAAATTTTCAGTCCAAAAGTTTTTGTATTTTGCAGTCCACATAATTAGATTTCTTCAGAGAAGTCTTTGTAAAGCTTTGAACACAGTATACCACAGTTGAAAAACTTTTGCACACATATTATAGATTTTGAATAATCAAAATAAATTTGAAAATTTTCAGAACACATCGAATTTTCATTCTTATAACTTATTATTTTAACATCATAAATTTGATAATAGTATTGCTAAAATTATGGTTTTACCAATATTGTCTTTCATTTGCAATTTCTGAATTTAACAAACTGAAAGGCCTCGCAATACTTCTAAACAAACATATCCATCATTAGGGCTAGCCTCTTGAGCTAACCAGTGTGTTTTGCACTGGTGGCTCAGGGTGCCTAGGCAGTTACTTGAAAAAGCCTCCGTTCCTTACATAAGGTAACTAGCCTTTGAGAACTGCACTACTACATTCCATAATAAAAAAAGTATAATAATAATATAAAGAAAATTACATATAAAAAAAATTACAATCATGAAATGAGAGCCTTCAACATTATCTTATATGAAGAGGATAAAAGGAACAACTGTACAGAGGTAATAATAGGCCTCTGTTTCGGAACCAATACTCCCTCAACATACTTTATAGCAACCCATAAATTTTTAACATGCATTAACCATAATTTCATATTACTTATCTGTACTAATTTCACCCTTTATTGTATCCACTTCATTTTTAGTATAATTATAAAATTCTTATTCAAAATTTTCAACACAAATTTCAAAATATATTTATGTTAACAATCTTCCAGAAAAATAATTAAATCTTCTTTACTAACCTCACTAAAGTATTAGATTTCGATTTTTTAATATAATTTTCATACAACAATACTATACTTTTAAGAAGCAGCAATATGTATTCAGATTTTCAATATAATAATAATGATTAGTAATTTCAATATGATATTTTTAGTTGCACTAAATAAAGCCTTTAGAAAAAATCCAGACCACAGAAATGAGACGATGAACAAATCGTGCAAGAAAAATCATTCTCAATTCACTAAAATGTGTTTCACATTTGGAAAAACACCATATTTGAAGATTGAGATACTCGGAAGATATTTTTCAAGCACACACTAAAATTACGAGAAAAGCACAGCACAGCATTAGAAGAATAGAGATGTCGTCACACTACGGCCTTGAAACAGAAAAAAAGGAAACGCAGATACGATGAACTTTCAACACACGGCATTAAATCAAAATCAAATTGCTAATTTTTTTTTCGCAGTCCCGTCACTGGAAATTGTTGGGAGTTCATTGGAGTAAACTTTTGCCCAACACATCACTTGAATATCGCCTGCACACATCCATTGGGGTTAGCAGCGGAGATCGATTCTCGTCGACTCATTGATAATAATAAAAAAAATTCTTAAGTAATGACTTTTTTTTCAGGAATTTTAACGTCGTAGAAGTGTTGATCTACAACGAATAGGAAATTGGAGGCGAAGGCAGATTAAATCTTCATTTTTTATTTCCGCTTGTTGTGGCCACAATCAACTTGGCACATGAATTGGCACATGAAATGTGCCTATTCCAAAATAGCTCACATTTTCGATTAATTTTCAGTAAGAAAGAAAAAAGTAGCAGACAACAGTCCAACTAGACTGAAGCGTAAAGAGCAAGTGTGTTACGTTCAGGGTGAAATCCCATTTCAAACTGAGTTAGTTTTGGTTTACAATGCATTTTGATTGGACAGTTAATACTTCTGTAAAATTATTATTGGTTACTTGACTTTTAGTTCCATTTACATCATCAGAATTATGTAAGAGTCATATGACAGGGATTGATCTAGAAATGACGCAGTGCTGAGAGAGGTTACTATTTTTAGAATTGAGAAGGGAAATTTACGTTGTTAATTTAATCTTAGACATATTCTTAAAACAGTTTCGCAATGCTCCTCTTTCTTTGCTAGAACGTTATAACGTATTAAAATCAGTCCTATCTAGTAATTCAATTACTGAATAATCTACTCTAAATTAAATCATCTGCTCTAAATGAAAATAAAGATATGCTGTTAAAAGTGAAAGTCCTGAGTTGTATTTTTCTCCATGGTTCAATCATCCCAGCTTCGTCAAACATCTGCCAAAACGTGTAATGGAAATAGCCTCACCACTCACCCACGATGTGTTAAAATAACTGAAATATTACATATACATATATATTGTTTTTCAAAGAACATTACTTTTGAGATTTCTGATTTCTTTGATTTATTCACTCAAAGTATGCAGTAAAATTTTAAATTAATTAAAATTTTCAAGTTAAATGTTTTGGTGATTAGTTAGAAATATTTTTGAATTTAATATGCGAGGTACAAATGTATTCATTATAAAAATGGTGTACTACAAGAGAACATGTAAAGAGAGGAAAATGCATACAAACTCTTTTTTTTTCTTTCACAAATATTAATAATTTTGGTCTGACTGGAAGACAATGGATAACGGATATATAATATTTAAAAAATTCAAATGTGACTGAGTTTAGTGATAAATAATTAGATTAAATGTACTTAATATCAGCTATGTTGTAATAATAAGACATCAATAAGGAAAAGAAACAATAAACTTCCTGTTTATATTTAGAATTTAAATGAATAAGAGTTGAGCAGTTGACATCATGCAAAGGCACAATCACATTCATTTTATAAGCCGGAAAATTATTTTCCAAAGTTGTAAAACAAACAGTCTTTCTGTCTAACTTCTAGTATGATCTTTACATCTTAATGCATTTTCCATAATTCGTATCTGTGATTCATAACAGGTGATACACCATGACCATGCACTATGTTTTCTCTGAAATAATGCATGATTTTATACTAAGATGTCATATTCACATTAAACGTGTTAGCTCCTGCATTGCATATAGAAGGCATAAAATGAATAGCTTAATGATTAAGTTAGTCTTGAATTCTTATTTTTCAAGTTATTCTAATAATTTTAAATGTATATTGAGATTTAACATTTAATTCATGTGTTAATAAGTCCTATTGTATAATTCATGCACTTAATGTAATCAACACCAAAAGTAAGCCCCACGCATCCCACTATTGATAAGCTAGTTACTCATTAAATAGGAAAGTGAAACTAAGGTATAAGGTATAAGGTATAAGGTTATAAGGTATTTTCCCGCCTTTTTTGCATATCTTTGTGGTATAGTGGTCAGCATGCTGGGCGCGTATTCCAGAGGTCCGTGGTTCGAGTCCCGGCGAAAGGTTTGCTCATTTTCCGTCTCTCCTGCTTTCAAAAAAATACCTAATGTCTGTACAAACTTGCTGTCGTTTTTCCTCGAAAGAGAATTAATAGAACTTAAGAAGCATAACTGGGATTATTGAGTAAGTAAGGAATAAAATATTTCCAAAATAAATTTTCGAAAAAAGTTAAAATGACCAAAATTAACTACTTAAACGTCTATGCACTCTGGTTTCAACAGATCAGAAGCTTATCACCTTTTTTGCCGTTCTCTGGACGATCCCAAAATAAAATTTCTTCGAAAAGAGCTCTTTTCGCGCCAGAAATGAATTATAAAGAAAAATGATAATAAAGACAGGAGCGAGAAAATTTTCCTATATTTTCAAATATCTATCAAATGATTGTAAAGAGATATACGAAAGCTGAGTTAAAAATATTATCTGTAAAGCTCCTAAAACTATAGAAAATGAGGAAACACAAGCGGAAAAGGAAGAAAACCAGAAAAAGAAGAGAAAAACAACAGATAAAAAAACAATTAAATTAGTATTACCCAGGGTGTTCTTCCATCTGTCTGCCATTCAAAGTTTCTGTCTCTGAAGACTGGAAATATACATTTTCATTTCAGTATGAAATTGATGTGAAGTTGGAAGTCTAGTGTACTGGATGAATTATTCATGTTTACATCATTCGTATGAAGGAAATGTTTTTGCAAAAATACAATGTTTGATTTAATATGAAAAAAATCAGTATAACATATTTCAAAAGGGTGTAAGTCAAAAATGTTTTTACAGTATAATACGGTGTTCTTCGTGTAACTGTTTAAGGTATTATTGTAACTGTACTTTAAACAAAACTGGAGAAAAAGACTGCCCAATAATATACACTTGAGATAAAAATTAACTGTAAACGTTACAACTAAAGTATGATTAAAACTTAAATTCGGAAAAATTTTTGTAGAACATTTTTGTAATATGAGCAAGTCAGCTTTTTATTATTAGCCAAAAACTGGCTAGTCTAGAAATGACTAGCCAGAAACTGGATTTGCGTTGGTTCCCTCTAAACAGTGTATCACTTTTCAGATTGTTGCTACCAAATATTATTGTCCTGTATAATTTTTAAACAATTAAATAACGAAGAATATTCATGTATATTCTTCGCATTGTGAGAAAACGACGGTACATAGACTTCTCAAAATTTTGAACAACGCAATCCACCATCCGACTACATGCACTTGGAAATCCAAGTTTTGAATTTCTAATTTGTTTTATTATTCAATTCCTACTTTGTAAACTTTAAAAATTATTTAAAAAAACCTCAATGACTTGAAAGCGAGCAGTGGCAACACAGTTCGAAGCAAAATAATTTTATGTTGAGCGCGCGAAATTGTTGCTAGTCAGGAAAATGTACGATGCTTATCATATCTTAGCTTTTCTTAATTAACAAAATCTACTCTAACAAAGCAATGTGTTATCGCGTGTTACCGCGAAAATAAAATTAAAAAAAGAAAAAAGAAAAAATCTGATGTGTACACCACATAACTTCCTTGTACGGAATATTAAATTATACGTATTTTACATTTCATTTAAACTTATTGGATTGAATTTAATCTACTTCTTCGATTGAGCATAAACCACAATAGAATAAATGCACTCTTTAAAATTCACCGTATTTGTTTACCATAACGATAGTCTGGCGCTAGGTTCAATTAGCAGCATTACATCTCATTCATTTTGCAACTCAGAATGCACAAAAATTGTGTATATCATCTGAAGAATTATCTAATCGTTCCCACATGTTCTATTCAAATATTATAATAAATCTAAAACGATGTGTAAAAGAAATTAAGGAAACAAACAAAAAAGAAGCAGCTTTTTTTCACAGACGATTCAGTATTTCTCATTGAATTAATTCAGTTACTACTTCGCGACAAGGCAAAAATATATAAAAACTCAAAATATCGATGTCAAAAATTACGAAATAAATCTTAACACTTTCTTCTTCGAACAATTTCCAGAATGGTTTAAGTATGATTTAATTCGCAATAATGAAAACAGGCGTTATCTTTGTTGTTGCGAAGCTTGATTTTTCTAGATTGGCAAAAAATCCACTATTCTGCGAAGTTTCAAATGTATACAAATATGGCTGCTGTGGTAAAAATAATTAGGCTTAGCTGCATTAAAACAACTTTTAAATTGTTGATAATTCTGCAAATATTGCACGCAGATTTACTAAAGGCATAAAACCCTTAACGGAAAGATAAGAACAACATAAGTCAATCGTTTTAAAGCAAAAAATGCGCAATTTACCAACATATAAGACTAAAAAAGCAGAGATCACGGAGCCGAGTAACAGAATGGATATATATATATACAATATTAAATTACATTCGATAGCGGTGAAAATGGATATTTTAGTTGAAATAAAATACCCAGAATTTTTCGTGATAACGATATTTCCTTTACTTCGTAGATAGAAGTAAAAGGAGTAAATTAGGAAATTTTCAGGTTTACACCCAAAAGCGCTTTTTTTAACGTTTTGTGTTTTAAAAACCACATGAAATTCAATTCACCAACAATATCACAAAATATTTAAAAACAGCATTAAAATTTGATGGCTCTTTGTACCTTTGTTTTTCTCAATGCCAGAAACATTTATGCAAATTCATTATTATTTAGTTTCTTTAAGTATAATACAGGGCGATAATATTTTGTACCCACAGTTTGAAAAGTGATCCAACACATAAAGTGAAACGATGCAAACTGACTTTTTGAGGTTAATAGCCTTTTGGTTCTAACGTCCCTTAGGACTAATAAATTTTTCTTCACGCGCCATTGTGCTGCCATTCAGTGAAGTTTAAGATACCTTCAAATTTAAACTGGAAGCTTATTGATTTTATTAAGCGATTACACGGAGCGATTTGGAAACAATAAACACCTTTTTTTAAGAATACTTTTTCTACTTTTTAATGTGATCAATTTAAATAAACATGTACCAAAATTATGAGATGTCTAATTAGAAATGCTCAATATTTTTATGAACTAATACTAGCTGGAAACACTGGGGAGAAATAATTATATACTTTTTCTTTTTTAAAATAATTATACTCGGCTGACCGTGGGAACAGCTATTTTTTAAAGAAATAATACAGCGAATGCAAAAATACGTATGGTAGCCTGTAACACTCTATCGAGAACTCTAAAGATATGTTGTTTATAAATATTTTGTGATTTTGCAGTAGAATTGAATTTTATATGATGTAAATGCGATGAACATCATTTTTTATTAGAAAGTTAACAAATAATATATTAATAATTAAAAAAAATAATTTTTATTAGCCTTCTCACTACGTAAAATAAATATTGGTATGATGAACTGAAAATAGACTAAAAAAATATGAAAATTTGTGCCAACACTTAGCACAGCATCGGAAAATCTAAACATATGCTGGTACACAGCTATTAAAAATTTTGTGGTTTTCGTTGTTGAACTGTGTGTGGCGGAAGTGTGAAGAAAGCAATGCTTAAAAAATAAAAAGTTCACCCTCTCCCTCCTAAAATAAAGCGCAGACCCCAAATAAAGCGAGCTCAGCGAGAGGGCACAAAATATTAACAGACCCTTTTGGGCTCCCCTTTTGACTTGAAACCTTTCAGACTTTTGGGGCGGTATATATTTTAGCAGTTATTATAACGCCAAAACTTTAATGTAACTTTTATCTCTTGACATCTTATACATTCCCATGATTTTTTTCATATGTTGTGTATTTTATACATGTATATTCAAGTGGCTCACTTAATTTGGAAGGAAAGTTACATCAGAAATACAAAATGTAGGTTAGAAATTTAAGATGCCTAATTCTTGAAGCTAAAGAAATTTTAAGATTACAATTCTTAATTTAAGTTTGGGCATTTAGTTTGGAGTTAATATAACAGTCATAAATATAATTTTGTGTATTTTTAAAAATGTACAAATGCTTTAATTCATTAAGATTTCACTGATAATTGATTAGATTTTCTTATTTGTCCTACTACTAGTTAGTTTACCTTAATTAGCTGTCTCGTTTATTTTAAAAGCTTTTAAAATCTATAATCTGAGACTTCCATTTGTTTAAAAAATTACAGGTAAGCGCATTTCATTAGTAATGAAAAATATATCGCCTCTAATTGAAAGTAATAAAAATTTTAAATCATGTTTATGTAAATGAAGAATCACTGCAACGTTCCTCCTTGAGCTGTATTCATAATTGTTTCCTAATTAAAGACGATGTGCTTAAAATATTAATAATGAAAAACCCCATAAATTTCTGAACATAACTGAAAATTCGTGTTAAATAAATTACATTTTGGATTTAAAATATATTATGCTATGATTGAAAATGTGTATGTTTAAGTCTCTGAAATATTTAAATATCTGCGTTGAATTTAAAGAAAATTAATTAAATTAACATTTAACTTACTCGTATTACAATTATTCTGACTTTAATTCATTTTATAATAAGATTTATTTTGAATTTTATTACGAATAAAGATGTAATTATGCGTTTTTGAAATAATTTCTTTCCGAAGTAAATTTAATTTGAGATAGAAGAATGTGCACATACTTTTATGTAAAAGATTACTAATTTAATTTGGAAATCTCTGTAAAGTTACTGCAGTTTTCGGTTTGAAATATCAAATCAGTTATGCGGTTATAGAAGAAATAAATCTTAAATAAGGTATGTACCAATTTCTGAAGAAAAGTGGCTTAATGTATGATTTTTAAATTATCCTCTTTATTTATAAGCACTTCTGGAAGTTCATCTTGAAATCTCAACGACTGATTTTCTTTGATGAAAAATAGAACGGAACGACCTCAGTATCTCTACATGGGACTCTTTATTTCAAAAGAAACATCAAACGTTTTGTATTCAAATATATTGCATTTGTTATCTAGCAGAATACTTATGCTTTGTGAAATACATAAATTGCTTTCCGTAATTTGTAAGAGAAGTTATACAATTATACAATGTTTTCTGAGCTGCAGTTTATTGTTCTTTGTAAAAGACAAAAAACGAAACCTTTCTGAAAATATGGAGCCTAATTTTATTATAAAATATTTCGTTATACCAATGAGATGCAAGCGTCGCAGTACTAAAATTGTACAAACGATATTTTTGATTCTGAACATTTCTTTGGGCAAGAATTACTTTCGAAAGTGGTTGAGAAAGTTCAAACTTCATGGTTTTCCCATATGTTGTATAATTAAAAGCTAGGTTTCCACAAATTTCTCCCACATTTACAATACTAAATGGTTTCCGGCAATAAATAACAATTTATCTCTATTTAGAAGTCCTCTATTTTGAAATTTTAAGATATTTAAACGGCAGAATTAAACTTTCAAATTTATAAAAAGAAGATGCAAACACCAAGAAATTTCCTCTCAAATTTTTAGGTTAAAATATGTAGAAATTCGTAATAAGAAAGTATGTATCAAATATTTCATGAAAAAATAGAATTATTGTGTACATACTACCTTGCAACGAAAGCGTTCATTAGCGTGCATCAGTGAATTAAATTATTTACGATTTTAAAATACATTTCTCCCACGGGAGAACGTTTAGACAAATAGCGGTAAACTAAATTACTAGGGAACGAACGGTTAAATGTTGCCACATAATTTCGAGCTGTTACTTAGTAAATAAATTCTAGAAGTTCAGAAGCTTATTTATCAAAATAAATGCATTTTAGTTGAATTGAGTCTAAAATATTTGTTTACTTTTCATGATGTATGAAGCAAATAATTTCACGCTTAACACTAATAGAATGGAATTTCACGTTATGGCATTTCATTGTCTGTGCTACTTAGAAGTATGACAATATAAAGATATGAAATAAGAGAATTTTTACGCTTACGTTCTTCCCTTGATTATACCAATGTAATGAATGATAAAGAATTTCAGTTACGTTTATAGAACTTGTGTACATCGAAGGCAACTAACATGTTGTGGTTCTTAAATCCTACAAGGCTAAAAGATCTCGAAAAAAAGTGTTTACAGTTTTTATTAAAAACATTATTGGTGCACAATAATATATGATTATGCAAGGTAACTAAAGAACTATCAAAATGCTGACACATATTAAGAAGCGACAATTTTATATTTCCAGATGCATTATCCATAACATAATTATTTTGTAAAAAGCAAATTCCAGAGCGTGTATATATATACATGGGCATGTACTATGGAATTTATATGTATGTATATAAGATTAAATCAGCTCTAAAATAAAAACTCTAAAAGTCATTAAGCTACTTATTCGAATGCAGATTGCAACTTTATCTATTGCCAAAAAAATTACAAAGAAATGCTTACCATTATTTTTATAAGCCCACATGTTTTTCTAATTTATTTTACAATTATATTAATTACAAACATTACAAAGAAAACACATAGCATTTATTACAAGCAAACACAGAATTATAATAAAATACACAAACATTTTTTACAACACATGATTGTAAGAAAGAACAAAAGAACATCCAATCACTAAGTGAAAATAATTTATTAGTTAGTACCGAGAAAGAATGGGTATATTCTTGCCAAAAAAAACTCTTATTACTCCTAAACACTGAATTAATTTTACAACATGATCACATGATAACTTACGAGGAATAATACAGCTGGATGCAATGCACAATGTCACAATTATACACATAATGCAATTACACACAGTCTAATGGCAATACATTACACCGTTGTTGTAATAAAACTAGACAATTCGAATATTGAAACGTAAAAATGTTGACACATATTAAAAATAAATAAATAAAAATGAAACATCCCCAATATTTTCTTGTACTGAAAATTGTATAACTTCTGTCTGGAAGTTTAGAATGCTTAAAGAACAAAGCTAAATGAAACTAATTGTTATAAAAATAACCAAACAATAATATATTAACAAAGCGAAATACCATTGCAATGAAACTAAGAAGGGAAAATAACGGAAACTGGTATGATACCAGACGCATGTAAGTTCACATAATAAAGGTTCGCCCTGTTCTTAACGTAATAAGCATGCTCGGTTTGAATTCGGGAGATCTGGAGTTTGAATCCCACAAACCGCATTGCTGAAATTTATTCTTTTCTGCTCAGAAATAAACTTGGCGATTCCACAAGCAGCATCCGAACTAAAACATAGTGGACAACAATTCGTCAGCCCTTAGATTTGGACACTTCATAGCTCCTCTTCCCAGTCGCCCGTTATGTCGAGGAGAATGCAAGGAATGTTTCCTTACCTTAACGCGTGCATTCGTAGCGTCGTATGGTGGTCACTCTGGAAGTTTGGAGTTCAAATCCCAGCACAGGCATTGCTGATTTTTCAAACTTCTTGCTCCGAAATAAACTAATAACTATAACTTGTTTATTTTGACTGAGTCTTTGTCTCCAAACCGACAGCAATGCCGAAGACAGTTTTTTTTAAATGGACATTTTTTTTAAAAATTTTTAAAATAAAATCCAAAGCTCCTTAATGATCAAAAAATTAACATTTCGGAATTATTTCTTTTAGCCAGGGAAGATATCGTTAAATATTTACGAAACCTCGAAAATGCTGCATATACGGGGTGCGAGACTTTTCGTAGTTTTTTAGCAGGATTTTAGGGAGTAATATGAAAGCTGTCGAAGTCTAATGACAAGAGTAAGTTCAAGTCGGAATTTTGATAAGTTATCAAAACAGCAGTTCAGACAAGTTTATAATATGAGGTCTTTACGAATTTGAGCATCACTATAAAATTGCAGTTAATTAAGAATCCAGCATAGCTGTCTAAGTGATGTATTCATAACACATTCAGCAAATAAATTCCAAATAACAGCGAAGCAAATAAAGTATTTTAAAATAGTATGTTCTGGAATAGATAATCGCAGGTAAGGTTTTCTGTTTACAGAAAGAAGTACGCCACAAGTAAAATAAATTCCTGCCACGAAATAAACATACAAATGCAAGTGGAACAACGTCCTACTACTAGGGCAGCAAATGTAAGTAAATACTTTTTATCAGTACCAAATAATAATAAAAATAATAACGTAAGCATCAAAATATGTAAAATGTTTTGAATATAATTTAGTAACTAAGTATGCTAATTTTAAATACACAATGACAGCTAGAAGTGAGAAGTTAGCAATGTCTTCAGTGATTGAGAATACAATAAAGAATTTATCAATAGCAGTATTTACAGCTTTAAGCTCCGATATGCTTCAGGCAATGTCCTTAATTATGTCTCATACTGAGGAACCTAAAAACATTTTATTAAATATTTTCATAACGCTCACGAACTCATATATATTGCAAATTATATTATCATTCAATAATTTTTCTTTAGGAAATTTTTTGATTTGATAGTTTTGGAGATGTCATTCGAAATAACAGAAAAATTTTGACATGAATTGTTTTTATCATGAAAATGAACTGCTTACTCGGTAAAGCTGTCTTCATTATTTATAAGTGAATTTTTTCTTCATAAATTTAATGGATATTGCAAACCCTTTATAAGTAGCATTTATTGGTTACAGGTAATTACAGCACATAATTTTCCTAGTTCATCTATCTGTAATCTTCGAGTCGTTGCACACATTTTACATAGCGTGATTTCATTTGGCAAGTTTTGGCTGTATGACTAAAATGCTGACAATCATGACACTTCAGACTGCTATCTTTAACTTTAGAACTAGCTATAATTATAGAAAAATAAAGGAATTTTATAATTTCCTCAACTTTCTCTCTCCTGGACGCATCAGTACAGGAGCTCGAAGAGATGAATCGGAATTCATGTTTCGACGTTGTGCACTTGATCAAAATTTTTATAAAGCTTCTATTTATAAATTCCTTTCCGATTTCTGCAGCCTGCAGTCTGCAAGAAGCCCTTATGAAATGTTCTGTGACAATGGACATGACGTAATCATAAACATAGCCATATGACGCTTCATTGTTGGGGAAATCCTTAAGGAAGTCCCGTTAATATGACTTCTAAAATCATCCTCTAGCTTCTTAACTAAGGATTGTAACGAAATCATTGAATTCAATATAAGAGTTAACCATGACTGGTTTAAAAGCCTGTGCAGTTTATAGTCTGTGCATGAAGCTCATTGAACACCTAATTAGCTTCAGTATCGCAGTCTATGTCATTTGCATCACTATTAGCAAGTGCATTAAATTTCCTATCATTAGTAATGATAGCATAATACTGGATTAGCTTAGTCGTTCTCTCTAGACGTTTAGGAAATTTGAACCCATCCCGTATCATTAATACTAATATCCAATGACCGTTTCTGCACCTTTCCAGAATTTTTAATTTTAACATGTATTTCCAGAAAGATCATTACTATTAGAATTGGCAATGATATTAGTAAACATATTAAATAAGAACATTAGAAGATAAAATGAGAGTGCTCCATTTTACACTGATAACCTTATCAGAATGAAAGCTAGAGCTGTTAGAAAAAATAGCATTATAGCTATTATTTAAGTAATGTAAAACCATCTCTTAGAACTTTAAATACATTCTGCCACCGTACCATCTATAAGTAAGATGAGTATGGCAATGTTAAATCGTTATAATATTACACGCTATTAATGTGTAATTTTCATTATATGATATTATAACACAAAATATTATATAATATTGTGCTTCATATTGTTGCGGTGGCAAAATGTTTTATATGTTTTCTATTAATTTTTAAATTTAACTGCAAACTCAACCTCTCTTGATGCCGTGACAAACTAAAAAATACAATACTAAAATTCTCATAAAAATATTTTTGAGTTCATTAAATCAATGCAAGGAGAGTGGTGTTTGAAAACAAGACATTTAATACCTTATGCTAGATTAAATTGCCTTAAATTCTCAACACAGTAAATTAAAGTTTATCATATCAACTCTCAATTCTTAAGAATAAAGAAATGAAAATATCCTCCCTGGCGTTTTGTTAAAATCAAACGATTAATAATTATGTAAAATGCATTACCGACACAAAATCATCAACACGCTATCTTTCACTAAAATTATTTACTCAGCTCTCCTTCCTATAAACACACATAAATCTCAGTGCAATTCTAGAGATAGCCACTAACACTTTTCATTTAAATATAACACAGAACAATTAAAAACACCAGAGAAAGATAAGTCTCACACTAAGAAGTCAAAACACCAGTTCAGTTAAATTAATAAATCTGATCGTATAGTCATAAATAACATTAAATTTCTCCTACGCCCGCAATAAACTACCCAGGTCCGAATGGAAGTTTAACCATGTTTTCCGAAAGGATCACATGGGTGACCTACAGTAGACCACAAGAAAAAAAAAACACAAAAAATATACAATAGTAAATCAATAACATACATTTATTTAATATACTAAAAATTTTAATTAAGGATAACTGAATAGACTACCGCTACAAAACATTATCCAAAAATTTCTCGTAAATTTGCATTTGACAATCTGCACAACTATCAATATTATACCCAAATATTTACTAGTTATGTACTTTACGAAACTCACATTTCAATTCTCCAATAAGAAATAAGTCAAGTTGTAACAAGGAACAATGTATCTTCTGACAAATTGAAATTAATTAAACTAATTGATAAAATATTGAATGCACATCAATTCAGCGAAAATTTTCTTTTTAAGAAAGAATTCCTTGCCCTCAATTTAATTTAAATTACTATCCATCTCAATTTACATCTTTAGTCACTTTCTCAAGTTAATACTAATTAAATAACCAGTAACAAAAGCCATACGAGAGATGGAAACAAAAATAAACACTCACGGTAAATCGCCCGCACCGACCGTCTGTAGAGCTCGGGAGCCGCCGAATCATTTGGTAAACACGTCGGAAACAATATTTGGACGATAGTCTTCGAAACCATAGTCTAGTAACCTTTCGTGGCACTTATGGTTGGCTAGTTCATTCGCGGTAAAAAAAAACCAAGTCTGACGACTCCTTCCAATACTTCACCTCCTTTTCCAACATCCCACACAATCAATTAGTAGAAAATCATTATCACTCAGACAACCACAACGATTCTGGAAGCCGCAACCAGTCTGTGGAACTCGGGGAGCTGCCGGATCATGTCGTGCCCACGTCGTAAATAATGTTCGGACGAAACAAAATAGTTGTCGACTAGAGGCATTTAGAGTTAGCTATTTTATAGGCTGTCAAAAATCAAGTCGTATGTTTCGTTTTTAAATTTTTCTGGTGTTTTACTGTTAACAAACTTTTAAATTACTGACCTCACTCTACCTCCCTTGGTGCCGCACCAACTAAAACTAAAATAAATACTTGCTACTAAAACCAATTATTTAGAAAGGGAGGAAACTGACTGATTGATCTGAATCAAAATAATATTAAATATAACTTTTCTTAAATCAATTAACTGACACAAAACAAAGCAATTCATCTTAATAAATCTTAACCTGAAAAGGAAGCAGGAATAAATTTTCACTGGTAATCGGTAGAATAAAATACTATCTCAGCTAAAGCATTTCCAAAATTTCACTCACTTTAAAATTAACTCAAGAATAGCAAGTTCATATTCTTAAATAGCAAAACCTCATAAGCACCAGAGAAGAAACATTCAAACACCAATCAATCAAACTCATTTTTTATTTTCTTGGATATATTTATAGGAGAGCTGGCCAGACTACCCTTACATACAATAGCAATTAATATTCTACATTAAATTTTTTTCAAGAGTCATTTATCAAGATAAAATCTTGCAGTTTAACATAACAACGATTACTTAAAATAACTAGAACATTTAATGAATTATTCAAACTGGATCTCACTGGCCGAAGTGTCAAAAACCCTCTCTGCTAACTCTTTTCTCTGTATCCAAACTCAAAAACTGACTTCTAAGCTTGCGCAACAACCGAGGAAAACTCGGTTTCTCCTACCATTAAACATTACTGGTCAAACCCAACACATAAAATTAAATTCTTGCAAATCCGGGACTTTTTCCCTGTAATTTAACAGGACAAATTCAAACCCTTAGAACGAATCAAAATAAAGTCACTGTCTATAGTTGACGATTGCCCTCTGTAGAAAATGACTCTACCAGCAGCTGCGAAATCTTGAGACTAAAAATTCGACCCCCCTTGCTAACAAGGGAAGAATCTGAGGAGAAACAACAAAAACTGCCCTTTCAAGATCCAATATACAACCTTTCCCTTTCTTCCGAAGTTATAAGCAAGGCAACATTCAGAAAGCTAAAAGGGCAAGTGAATAGCAGGGAGCCAGTTACGATATCCATTTTACTGCCTCGTTGCAAAAGACAAGGGAAACAACGATATGCTGCCCTCAGTTGCAACTGCCATCCTAAAGCTATTCCCACAGATGTTATTTCCGTTAAAAGACGCTCCCCTTTTTTCGTTGGAAAATTGGACCGTGGAAGGAAAAATAATTGCCTAAAGATTTTAAGTACATTCTTTATAAATATATATATATATATATTCAGTATGCTCTTCAAAATTTCAAATTAAAAAAAATCAAATACAAATACAAATAAAATACTTAAATAATTGATTAGTTAAATAACTAAAAACACTTAAATTTTGCGACACAGAATTCGCGACACAACACGGACGAGTCCAACACTTCGCCTCCTTCTTGAGAATCCAGCACAGTTAATCAATGGAAAACGATTATTACGCCGTCAGCCTCATCGATTCTCTATAATAGGAAGTCCTACAACATAAATGTCCACATTTTCTGCAGGGAAATTCCGCTAGCAACGCAAACAGATCCAAACGTTTAAGAATTGTAACTTAGCTTAGATCTTAACTGAAATTCGCCTAAGACGGTACGATGGGAGACTGCATCGTTCTCGGGCCAATTGTCACACCGAAAATGTTCCTGTAACCACAGCCGAACCACGGACGTTCCCGAGGAGGGGTGGAGCCGCCAGACTCTCTCTCTCTCCTCAAAAACAGACTCGAAAATCAGACAAAATCCTAAAACATCCTCTCACCACGGAAGCGACCAATTTCAAAACCTCTCGCCGCTCATAATGTGAACCGCCTCTATAATTACTATTGGTTAAAAAATCCATAAAATTAAAATTCACCAATGCTACACAAAACAGTAACCCTCTCTAACCACTACGACCCGACCAATAGCTACCAACCACAATTCTAAGAAAATCAATCCTGTCTTTTCACAGTGACAAGCCCCTATTTTTCAAGCTCAAAACCAAGGGATGGTTACATCGTAAATCAATTAACGATTGCGACTCTCCAGACAAATCCTGAAATTTTGTACCCCCCATATTTCTATCAAGAATAAACGCCGCCAGAGCTGTTCGCCTTTCAACGAGAAACATGTTCGCCCCCGCAAGATAAGGGGACGAAAAATGCAGCTGGCCGCCGAACCTGACCCCGAAATTCTCCGCCCGTGAGAACGCAAAAACTGCCTATTACTGTACAAGCTTTTTTGCTAACTTAAAAGAACTTTACCTCGATCAGATTTAATAAAATCTCAGGAAACCTTCTGAATTTGATTGAATTTTCTATAATCACTCATTTACAATCAGCGTAAAGTTTGCAGAATAAGAAAAACAACAAAATTTATCAAAATAACATCATTTCATCTAAAAACTATTAGAAAGAATAATGTTTTTAGTTGCAAACGATACTTACCTGTGCTAACACACAAGCGCAATAAACTGGACCTTACAAAATATCGCGTCGGTTTTATGAATAATGAACAGTTACTGTTAGCAAACTTAACTCATCATAATTTTGCTGAATACAAGTGTCATTAGGAGAATAAATATTATTTAAGATTTAATGGAAATCGTGTATTAAATCTGAAATATAAATTTAATCTTAAATATAATTTAATATTTGCACGCATGCTTATCGAAAACTCATGCTTTTCAAGATGTTACTTAGTTATCCATATGAGTAAAATATGGCAGTGATTATAGAAAGGTATAATTCTGAAAATTTTGGATTGTTCAATTTTTTAGATTTTAAGTTTTTTCAGATATTTTTATAAAGTATTTAAACATAGTTTTCCATTAAAATTAAATAAGTATAATGCTATTTAAAATAATTCTGATAAAATATATAAATGGTGAGAAGATTACAGAAAGCTCTGCGAATAATTTCGAAAGTGAATTAACGTTAGATTATAAAGCTAGTTTTGAATCAAATAAAGAAATGGAAAATTATGATTAAAATAAAAATATAAAAGGTAGATTATTATCCAGAAATCTCAGCTTAGTGATATGTAAGAAAAATAAAGAATATGTCTAAGATTAAATTAACAACGTAAATTTCCCTTCTCAATTCTAAAAATAATAACCTCTCTACGCATTGCGTCATTTCTAGATTGATCCATGTCATATGGCACTTACATAATTCTGATGATGTAAATGGAACTAAAAGTCAAGTAACCAATAATAATTTTACAGACGTATTAACTATCCAATCAAAATGCATGGTAAACCAAAACTAACTCAGTCTGGATTGGGATTTCACTCTGAACGTAACGCACTTGCTCTTTGCGCTTCGGTCTAGTTGGACTGCTGTCTGCTACTTTCTTCTTTCTTACTGAAAATTAATCTAAAATGTGAGCTATTTTGGAATAGGCACATTTCATGTGCCAAGTTGATTGTGGCCACAACAAGCGGAAATAAAAAAAAAATTTTA
>KK121662.1:79662-100875 GCA_000611955.2 Stegodyphus mimosarum | reverse complement strand
TTTTTTTTTTTTTTTGTTACCATAAGGGTAAAAAAAATTTAAAAATAACTTTAGATGAAATGGACTATATATAATTTGAAATATTTCCCGCACCCCTTGATATATTTGGAGAAGAATTTCATTTAAAAACTCAAGAGGAAAGCTTCTGAATTTGAATTTTCGATGAAATACTTGCATGCTTATTGAAAAAGCATGCTTTTCAAGATTATGTTACTTAGTTATCCATATGTGTAAAATATGACAGTGATTATAAAAAGGCATAATTCTAAAAATTTTGGATTGTTCAAATTTTTAGATTTTAAGTTTTTTCCAGATATTTTTATAACATATTTAAACATGGTTTTCCAAGAAAATTAAAGAAGTACCTCAAGCTTAGCGAAAGCTGTTTCACTGGAGAACTTTCTAAGCAAATATTACACAGAGATAAATCATAAAATATAAATATATATATGCAGTCGTAACAATAACACTGAGATTTAAATTGGGGACTAAATATATATAATTTAGGATTTCATTCATTTGTCTGGTTAAAAGCTAAAAACATGGATGGTCAAAGGAAGCATCATTTTTCCCCGCTCATTTGATATGACATACTAAGTTACCTGAAAGATTCCTAACAAAATATCATTAAATAAGCTATTATTAGCCAAATCTATTCAGAATTTTAATTCAACGTTACTTCTAATTATATATTATTCGTTAGGTAGGTAGCCTTAATTATTTTCAGTAGTTTAAACTATATATTTTTTAAATAACTTAAATTCTAAGTTACCATTAATTAATATTTCATCATTTCATTTCTTAATCATTTAGTACGTAATAAAGAGTAATTATGAAAACAGTGATTATTATAAATATATAACAATAATAGTAGGTTTTCAGTAAATAAAACTCAATCGGACATAAATAAAAGTAAAGCTAAATATGTGGGAAAAAAGGACGTTTCTGATCATAACGGCATTAGCAAATTCTTTTCTATTAAAACTTAGAGACAGCTTTTCAAAACAGCCATATCATTTCAAAGATATTAAATTACTACTGTAAAAGCTTCTTTACCACAGATTATTAACGCAAGTAAAAGTTTTTCTTTTAATTTAAAAAATAACGATATCAATCAAAATACATGCAGTAATAAAACTATACCAATATAACATAAAATGGTTAATTATGCACCATATTAACCATTTTATGTTATATTGTTATTGTTTGTTTAATTGTAGCAATTCATTAAATGCATAAACTCTAACTGAAAACGCTCCACTTGAAAAGTGTAATATTAATCAAAGACTATGTAACTGTAAACCCTTAACAATATGACACTCAACGCCAAATTATTCACAACTAAAAAGTAAAGTTTGTCCAATATAAAAATTTATTTATATTGATCGTAGCAGTGTGCAAATGTTCAAACTCCATCTCAAAGTTAGAGCAATGTTTTAAAAAAATAAAATTTATGAATGAAAATTTTGACGAAAAATTGCTTAACAGAGCATTTCATTGCGAAATAAATTTTCAGAAAATTAAAATAGGAAACAAATTAGCTCTTCAGTCAACTGAAAGTTCACGATAGTATCTATTTAATATTTTGATATTGTAATTTTACTTGATTTTTAGTACAAATTCAACAATTAATAATTATGGTGAAAGCATTTTGTTTTCGTTTACATTTTGATAAATAAATTGTAGAACTTTAAATACATATAATTTACCAATACCCTTGCTTAGATCAAAAATATTTTAAACTTGATTTTCTTTTTATCGAAATAATTCGAAGTAAGTAATTATTCTTCTAAATCTACATTAAAAATTATTATAGCAACTACGTTATAACTTCAGGAAAAAAGAATATTTGACAGTCGTTTGAAGTTCGTTAACAGCCTTTCTCTTCCAACGTTAATCATTCATTTACAATCAGCGCAAAGTTTACAGAGTAAGAAGACAACATAATTTATCAAAATAACATCACTTCAAGCAAAACTATTTGAAAGAATAATTTTTTAGTTGCAAACGATACTTACCTGTGCTAACACACAAGAGCAATAAACCGGATGTTACAAAATATCGCTCCGGTTTTATGAATAATGTAGTTACAGTTAGCAAACTTATGTCATCATAATTTTGTTGAATACAAGTGACATTAGGAGAATAAATATTATTTAAGATCTAACGCATATATATTGCTGTTGTTTAATTTATCTGTAACTGTGCCTAGTGATGACAGCGTCTGTAAACGCGTCTGGCTACTTTGTCTGCAGATCTGTATCAGGCACTCAAATGTCTCTTCAGTTGGCTAATCGAATATAAAGGATGCGTTTATAATTATAAGCGGAGATGTATTCTTTTTTATACGGAATGTTCATTAATATGGCAGGGAATAAAGTTCAGTTTGAAAAAAATGAATATTGTATAAAATTCATTCCCGGGAATGAAATTTTCAAAGAAATAGTTGTAGAGCTTTAAGTACCTAGAGTTAATGAACTTTAAGGTTGTCTTTTATAATGATTTCAATAATTGTATTTCCGCGCAGCAAGTTATATTTAAATTATTTAATTTTTTGTTGAATTTATTGACATTAAGAACTCTATTTTTCAAATGAATTCAATGAAGTAAAACTTACAACTTCTTACATTTTATGCGGTAAAATGTTTCATATTATGTCAGCATATTAATTCAAATAAATTCGTCCTTACTTCAAAAATAATAAATAAAGTTACGTTTCAAGAGTGAAATAATTGCTAAAATGTGATTTGCAAAGAATTAGATTTGCATTGATTTCGGAAAGATCATTTTTTAAAATATATAAAATGCATAAATTAATAACTTACTTTATAGATTATTTTAATTTTAAATAATTTGCTGTGATATTTATAAAAAATATTTTAAGTATTAATTATTTTAAAAGAATTTTGAACAATAATTTAACACGTATTTTTAGTACTAATTAAATTTAATAATTCAAAAGCATTTATATTTCATTAGATACATCTACCTTAGATTAATATATTTAGATGAAATAAAGAAATGAAGCATTACAAAATAAATCTTATGCGGACTTCAGATTCTTGAAAGGGCAGATTTAATATCTTTTCATTTTAAAAGTAACACTAATGAACTATGAAAAAAATCCTAAAACGATCACGTCTAAAAGCGGTCAAATCACGACGTTTCAGCGATGTCGACAAATTGCCAAGATGCAACGGCAAATATTTTGCGTCTTCGCTGCGTTGTAAAGACCTCGTAAAAATTACCACGACCACTTTGCAAGCTCTTTGCTACGTCATGTGCTACTTGGGCTTTGTTCTTAATTTCGAACTGAATAAGACTGAATTGTTAAAATACCGTGCGAAAAAGCGATGCGAAAATGTGCGAAAAAGCTCCTGAAAAGCTTATGTAACATGTCCTGCCAATATGGCTACTTTTTGAATTTTGAAAGACGCATTTTTGAGACTCTTGAAGTGATTTTTACCGAAGCTTTGAGAATCCAGTGCAAAACCGTATAAATACAAATCCTAGATCCAGTAAGAATCAGCTGTTAATCAGTTATAAAAACTCCAGAAAAATTCTAAAGCGTTATCAGAATTCATAGTTTATTTTCTGAATGGTATGTGTAATTTAGTAAATTTTCGTGTGTGAAGGAAGTAGAGTTTCTTCAGTATCTGAGCCCTGGTCGAGCTATATACAATTACGTATTTTGCTGTATGATTATATTACTTACAATACACTGTCAACGTCTTTCTGCTCATCGGAAGCATTGTTTAAAGAAAAATACAAGCCGTAGATAGCAACTATATTATTAAGCCGATTACTGTAAACTTTTGTAAGGATTTGTTTCCATTTGCTTTGTAATAGTAATGTTATAAGTTATTTGAATACCATTAATCTTTTGTTGTGGATATTTTATTGCAATTTTATATGTATTTCGTATTTTTGTTGTTGTATTACATTTACCTTTGTAAGTGATTACTATTTTCATGTGTTTAAATATGTTATCATATCGTACTTATATTATGAAGGACATAACTCTGGTTGTTAAACAGTAAACAAATAAAGAAGTTTAACGTAAGTATTGGCACAAACAAGAATATGCATTATTCTTAAAAGCATTAAAAAGTATATTTTCACTGTTAAAATGTGCAAAGGAAATTATAGTGCTAAGTGAAAATGCTGAAGCGGTTGTTTGAAGATAGCACCAACTCATATTTGAATCATATTTTCAAAGAAAAGTTTGTTTTTCTTTAACAGACTGTAAGATGATGTACATATGAACCATGAAAACTGACATTCGGACATTTACTAGATTTTAGATGCAATGTTTAACTAACATATCCTGAAGTATCACAGTTTACTAGGAGGAACCTACTGGGATTTACAATAGCATCTGTTTGACGGATCACCGGGTTTTTCTTCGTGTTATTATTAATGTTGTTATATATTGTTAAGGTATTTACTATAACAGAGAGATAATTATATTTATTTCATATTAAGCTAAATTTGATTATTTTATTTATCCCTTCGAGAATTTATACCATTTCAACTTCGTAAGAAACAAAACATTAATTCAATATTATTTAATTATTATTTCGGATTATTCTTATGCTTTATCGTCCAACAATTTTTGGAAGGAAATTGATTAATTATGAAAATATTCCAAGCATTTCTACGATTGCTTCATGCGATTATTCTTTTATTTCTAAAGTCTTATATTTTTTGGTAAAAGAAAAGTATTAACAAGTTAACGAAATCATGTACTTCTGTTCTTTTTTAAAAACAGTAGTTGATACATAATTATAATATAATCGCTAGAGGTATTGCTGAGTATTTAACTTTCTGTATCTTTTTTAATTATTTGTTTTCACTCCAGGCCCTCATTTTCACAATCTTGCGTTTTAATTAGCTACTCTGCATGTAGTCTGCCAGTGCTTTGTCGTTATTGATATTTGCCGGATTTTCCTTTCACGTCTCTAAATCAAAGTCGTTAATTACTCTCCCAGTTTCTCTTGAAGTTCGGGATTAATTTATTGGGAGATTATTAATTAGTACTCATTTGTGTTTGTAAAATATCTGGTTTATGTGTTTCGATGATATCATTGAAATTGTTCTTACATATAGGATTAATCAAGAAGGACATATTTCAAATGATTTCATATTTCTGTAACATTCATTAATTTGGGGGAGAAGTATCAAACAAAACATGCTATTCATTAATCAACTTTTCAAGATGTTTAAACATTTTATTATTCATTCTACATTTAATTGTAATTTTCAATTTTTGTTGATTCAGCTAATATCCAATTAATACTGTTACACAGGTTACATATTTTAAATTAAATACGCCCTGATCTATTATTAATATCCATTAGTTGCATTTCTCTCAGAATTAGGTTTCAGCGAAACTTAAATTTAAACTAAGTGATAAATAATATAATACTTTTTTGAACAATTAAGAGAACCAAAATTAATTTCCGTTGCAAAAATACTTATTTTCATAGTTTTGTAAGCAGATTGTGTTTTACATGAATATTACATTGTTAAAAGATTGATTGTGATTCATTATACTGTTACCTTTTAGTAAGCTGCACGTAAGTATTAAATTTCGTAAGAAAGTGAAAAATATCAGCAATTTTGAAGTTAATCGTAAACGCTATAACATACAATTTTAGCAGTCATTATTAGAAAATGAAAATTGAATTCTTTAACTGAAACAAACTGAAGAATAAGTTTTTAATAAAACTATTTCTCTGCCCCTCTGAAATAGGTATAGTAATTGCAGATATAATTTTGTGTCCTTTTGTAATCGATCTCCGTGGCTAACCGTTGTGCTATTTCTTCGTTCAGCTCTCAGAATTACTTTACCTGGCGCTAGCATTTTTCCAGCCAAATTACTCTCGCAATTAAAGTTAAGCCAACACTAGTTAAGCTTGGGATTTATAAATCTACAACGCTAAATTACTGTTCCGTCTCGGTTAGAATATTTCTGTCTATTTGTACTGGTTTAACGTTTGCAGCGCCACGTAATGTCAGTGGCAAGAGCCCAGTACTAATCAGTAAGCGATAAGGATGAGTCTCTTTTCCTCTGCCCAATCAAGACTGCAGTCAATTGTTAATTGTGACCCTTACTCCTTCTTTGCCAGTTTAAGCGGAATTATTATGCATGAAGTAAAGTAAATGTTGTTAAGTTTTGCAACTTGACTTTTATGAATTTATATACGGTCCACTAATACATGCTATCAACAATTACTTTGAATTTACACATTTATGTTAGTTGTTACAATTTCCCATTTTAAGGTAGTCGTACCTCTCAAGCTGCAGAGACAACATCTTAAGTACAGATCGTGAATCTGTCAAGCACAAAGGTTAAATAAAAGAGTTTGTCTAAATCTTCTTCTGTGTCTGTGGTCATTTTAATAGATGAGGAGATAACTCGCCTGACAGTCTCAATAGGGACCAAACAAGTTATAATGTGAGCAGAACCCTACTAACGTACGTTCGTAAAGCTGCTTGTTTCTTTCGTACAATTCCTTTTACTAATATTGTTTAAGTCTCTGATGATGGTTTTAATAATGATCTTCAGAATAGTTAAAATACCGACCTTTGTCTTGGTATTTCCCTTTCTTTGGTGTTATTTCTGCCTTTCCATTTTACTGCTGGAACCGAGGAAATTTTAGCTCGCATGTATTTAAATGAGGTAGAAAGAAATAGTATTTAAAGGAAAGTTTTAGATTGCTTAGAGAAAGCATGTTACGCATGCTAAAGGCCACGTTACTAGTTGAAATTCTGGGATAGCTTTCTGTTTATGGCGTTGCTTTATTTTATCAATAAGACTTATTAACCGGTGTAGGCTTGAACCAACTTTGGGTTGATTATTTATTTGTAGCCTTTGGGTTAGCTTAGCTTTAATATTTGAAATTTTGTCATCTGAGTTATGCCATAAATGCTGGCTAATTTGTAGCACAAGACTTGCCTTCTGTTTGAGTTGAATTATTTGAGTTCTGAACAAGAGGGACTTTTATACACTTTTTGCGTTCCTGTGCGATTAACTAGGCATAGCGATTAGTCGCTTATGTCTGTTAAAGGGCCTTGACTTATTGGGAGTAAAAAGCTAAGGCTCTACAAAATGAAGACAAAGAAGATAAATTAATATAAATTTTTATATCAAAATCTCTATTTCCTGAAAAAGAAACTAATCGTTAAACCAAGCATGAATACACTACTAAAATGTATTAATGTAAATCTTAGCAGATATTAATTGCACAAGTTTGAGACTGTTAGTAGTTTTAATCTCACGACCACATGCCGATCATTTTGGCACAGTCTGACAAAATTCTTTTACCTTTTCTGTTGCCTTTTATCTCTCAATCGCTTTTGGACTGAGTTAAATCTTCTGTTACTTTAGCAACATATTGATGTCCAACAGCTTACCATCGGTGGTTTCTTTGAATTGGTAGTAACCAATAAACCAGAATCTGTCTTAACACGTACAATTCTAACTTTGCCATCGTGCCAGTGAAATAACCTATCACTTTCACAAGTGGCCATCAAATGTACAACTTCTTCAACGACCTTCAGGAACATGTTTGCAGTCAAGGGAGCTAGATTACTTGTATCTTAGGAACCGTAAATCAGATGTCGAGAAATAATGTTCTTTCACAGTCACAGGAAATTGTTGGTAGTTTTTCGAAATCCGATAACGCTTTTTGAAGGAGTTTTTAGAACAGTTATTTAAGAACATCTATCATGCTCTTCTATCATCCGAACCAAACCATTGTGCAGAAGGAGTAATGAACTTCCAGCGGATCTTCTTTGAAAAGCTACAAACTTCAATTTTCTTCCAGTTAATATTATTGCTGCTGTTATATAAAATTACTTCAGTTTGTCAGTTTAAATTATAAATAGTCGTCCTCTACGCCTAATGAAATTTCATACCCTTGAAGTATACCCATACCAGTTTACAGACAGAAAATCAACCCGAGATGTGCTGTTCGGTATATTCAACATGTAAAGAGATATACCCTTTCTTTTTTCAGGATTCCCTTCCCTTAGGTATAGAGGACCCGCTAAGTATGTGCCTAGTATTTCAAAAGCCTTGGCATAATCTACAAAATCTTCAGGCAAGGCAGTTGGTAAAGCTTTCATGCTTTTACTTTGTACCGCTTACACTGTAAGCATTGATTAAAAAACAGCTTGATGGTGTGACAACAACGTAAATCTATGAATTGTTCTCATCATCTGAGTACCAGCATCAGATAAGTTTAAATGTGTAAAAAACTCAGACTGAAAACAACAGGATGGTTGTTAGGTGAAACTGCTGGATGCCGAAAATCATTCGTATCCTCTCAATGAGGAATCAGCATTCTGAATTGTAAGAAACCATCTTTTTCAACGTAGGTATGTAAACTCAGTAATTAGAATCGTCCAAATCAGAGAACGTTTACCTTTGAATTAGTTGCAATAACTTGTTTGTAGCTTATGTATGTTCCCCGCAAGTATCGTATCCAACCCAACGTAAACAGTGTGGCGAATGTATTTCGAAAAATATTTAAAATGCTAATTTATATTTTCCAGCTTAACTCACATTTTAAACCCATATTATCTTCTCCAGAGACTTCTTTTTCATTCGTTCCAATGTTGAAGTTTGAGCAAGATTACACTACGGACTTTCCAAGAAGTGTGATTTCAGCAACCGTTTTACTCCACATCCTGCGGAAGTAAATCAGCAGGATTTTAGTCACATGTTATATATTTTCGTGGGTACGAGAAACTCAGTTGTCTTATTTTTTTATTCGGGTACTGACAAAAATTGATCACTGTTCATCGCAGCAGATCCGAGTAAGAATTATGGTTAAACCTGCTCAAAAGAATGATTCTATGCCTTCCAACTTAAGAGCTGCTATCACTGTCTTATGCAGCCTTGCTCCAGTTGTAGCGCTAGTATTTCCAGTCTTGGTATGGTAATATTCCTCACAGGAGTAACTCTTGGTCGGAATTGTAGTAAAGCATAACTGATAGCTCATGCTTACGTTTCCATTTGATAAATTTTGCGGCAGCGTATAGTAGTCGACTGGCCTCACAGAAAATATGTAGACTCAATTTAACCTCTCTACTCCTAAACCATCTGGTTAATTTTATATTGGCTAAACCATCACAAGTCTTTCGTCCACTTCAAAAATTAGTCCTTATTATTCACTTCAACATTCTATGTTTCCTTTGTCTTCCAGGTAGATTACAACATAAGTTTAGGACATAACGTTACATGGCACGTAATCCTACAGGATCGAAAACTCGATTAAGGTTAGTGAGCACATCATCTTCTTTAAATGCAGGAAATGCTTTCTGGACTAATGCCTAGAATATCAGCTACTCTATCGCATTAATAGTCTCAAAACGTTTGACCTTGTTTGTTTCAAGTACAGAAGTTTCTAAACAACAGCGCTCCCAAATTCGCAAATCAAATTGTGCTTCTTTCATAACCTTAGTTGCAAGCCATTAAGTTACAGTCATATTTACATTTCTTTACTCTGATTCTAGGAAATGTTCCCATTAATGTCTAGTCTAAATGAGTTTTATGGAAACTAAACGTCCTTTAAGTTCTGTTCTTTCACCTGCAAAGAGATTTTCTGCGACATCTGATCCAATTTTTCAGTAAAACTGGGGTCTTTTGCATGTCCCTTATAATACATTAGAAATTTCAAGATCTCGAATCCAGGATCGATAGCTAATTCGATGGATGTCAATTTAAATCATTTCTTGATCTAATTTTCTTTAAGATTACGAACATAGTTATCAGCAAGACTACCTAAATAAATTTTATCAAATTTAAGTTTAGATCCATTTGTTATTGTCCTTCCAAATAAAGAATGTTGTACAATTTCTTCTTTAATTGACACGTAATTCATGTTTAAAGACTTTACAATTTTTGACGTCTGTGATCCCGTATCAAATAACTCACGTACATGACATTTTAACTGAGTGTGGGAAGATGAACCTAAGAATCAGAGAACGAATTTAATATATCAATAGATGGTACCTTCCCTTTTGTTAATTCGAGGGACTAGTTCTCACAAAATGAATTATTGCTTTTCTTAAAGGATTTATTCTTAAAATACCTTAAACTGCATTTAAAACGCATTTTTCTGTTTCGACTTCGTTTCGAAAAAAATTTATTAAATCCTCGAGGGGATCTTTTGCTGCTCCTCCAATTGTCTGTACCTGACCTTCTAAGAATTCTTCCGAATCACAGGATTCCACCAACGGAAACTAAATTGCGTTGTGTGTTTCTGGTACTACGTTTAGAGATTCTAACCTGTCATTCAACAAAGCTTTTTTGAATTAATAATGTAAGTTCTGCAATGTAAACTTTCATTAATAAGCCTTTTCTGTCAAATTTTAATGCTTCTATTACCTTCAGATAATTAAGTGCAGTCGCACTATAACTATGAGCAATCTTTTCCGCGAATTACAGTTTATTCGTTAAGTATTCAAAGTTTAAAATCTCGGAAAGTACATTCGAGGTATAATTCTCAGAAATTATTCGAAGGATTTGTATTATCATCTTCATGCATTTCCTTAAAAAAGGCCCAGAATGGAAGCTATTCTTGAACATTTCTATTAAATTTCTTTAACTCAATTCGCGAAAGTTTAAACTTTAGTTTTTGTTAAATATTTACACTTTCAGAAGAATTTTCTACATTAATTTCCTCATTTTTTTGTCTAAAATTACATTAACTTTATAGCAACAGTAAAGGGTACCCCTTGATAGTTTCCGGAATTTTTATGACGCCAAGTATAACGGCAAAAAGCAGTATTTCCAAGATTTCTGTCATCCAAAACAGCGCCGAAAATGCATATTACAAAAACAACAAATGTACTCACCTCGTATGTTCTTGGCTACGTCTCATCATCAACGTCAGATTAGTGCTGCACATACATAATGTAAATCATGTTGTCCCGGAATTGATCCTCCTTCTCCTGATCCTGGCGACGCGATGTAAACTCTGCAGAGTAGGAATACAAAATGTCATCTGACGACAGAGGAAGACATCGTTTGCGAAACCTCGCGCTTAATGTGACCTTAAATCGCGTTGGATGAATGCCAGTTCGAGCACTTTCTTACGACAAACCGCTCATAGCCATCGAATTCATCTATACGCTCAACGCATATCTTTCGTTCAAATTTGACATTTACAGCGAGAAACAATTAAATCTTCATTCATTGGCCAATCAATTACAACATTTTTACTAAGAAACAAAAAACATTCATCTTACCAAGACTACTTCTTTGTCGAAATGACAGGAGAAAGATTAATTAGCTAACGAAAACCAAAGGCGATTTAACGGCAATTAAAATTCTAATATTTCAAAATACGTAACTTGTAACACGTGATACACCAACTACAAATCTACAAATACACACCTCAGTCACTGAACTGAGAAGACCCAATTAGATTAAACAAAAACACTGTCAAGTAACAAAAAAATGGCTGCCATAAAATTGGGAAAGAGAGTCGATTCTGGGTTAGCAGAAATTTGGTAAGACCGTTAGCACTTTTCTCCAAATCAAAGACACTCTTTTCGCAACAAATACTTAACTACTGTTCAACAGACTTACTTTCGTTTTTGAAAGTTTGTTCTATTCTGTTAGCTTCTAAATTACTTCTATTATTTGACTGTCCACGTTTTGCAATTCTACACACTTTTTTCTGTAAAATTTGAAATTTTAATTATACTTCGGTATCTTCGGAATCCTCTTTGAATGGATTCTGGGAATGAACGTCTTGCGAATTTACTCGATTTGAATCATTTCCATGTTTACAAATAATGTCGTGTGGATGTCAAATATTCGAAAATTACAATCATTTCATTTTTTGGTAAAATTAAACTCTGTTAAGTTATGTTATGTGACAGATAAAAGTACTCTTCATGTAAGAAATAAAACGATAAATTTATTTATAGAAAGGTTCGTTACAAGTTGCTGTTTTACATACCGCTACCTTACGAGAGAAAAGCATGCTGTTGCCAATCCGCTGCAGCTAAGTATTGCCATCAAACGGTGTAGCTCATTCATAGCCAACATGATTAATGAATAATGCACATGACGAAATTTCATTTGGAATTAACCTAAAAATATAAACTGTACAATTAAACTATATGAACACCTGGACAAAAATATGTCAAGTAAACTACTAGTAGTTTAGGAGAAAAAACTTTTCTGTTTCCGCTCTTAACTAATATACAATGAACGCATGTAATTGTGAAAAAACTTTTATTGTCAGTGAAATATTTCAGACTAGCTGTATAGACTGGTTGTTACACTTATTAACTATGCTGCCATAAACTAAAATGATTGTATTTAGTGTTGAATGTAAATGAACTCTTTCTAATGACAGCATACATTGTTCTGAAGGAAATTGATGAAGACACAGAAAAGGAAATTTTGGTAAAAATATTGATTCATATGTCAAGTGTGTACTTTGATGAAACAAGACGCGAGAACAACAAAAGAATGAGTATTTATGCTGGAGAAGTGTGTGAATGGAGTTGAGAAAATTAATGATAATAAAGTTAAGGTAGCTTTCACAAAGAGAATAAAACAGAATTAAGTGCAGATCAGCAACGGAAACGGGATGATAGATGAATAAAACAGTGATGGAAGGAGACAGAAGGAATTTATTTCAGGAATTGCTGTGTATAAAGAGAAAAATTATATAGCTCAAACAAGCTACGCAATAAAAGAATCCACAAAATTAGGAAACGTTATCATTCAGATCTGATAATTAATCCTTCTATTAATAATGTATTCCTCTCTATATAAAACATTTTATCTTAAATTTAGGTAAATATTTGTTTACGTTTTTCTAAGGATCGGCTTGTTAAGAAAACTTTTGGCGTTGCTCTTAAGAGGAATCTAAACTTCAAAAGCACTTATAAGAATTAAAACTTAATTAAAAGGTTTACTGAAGCTATCATCGCTTGCAATACAATTAAAATTAATCGGAACGCCTAGCTTACGTTATTTTTCACGCTCTCAGAAACACACATATTGAAATGTGTACAATTTAGAAGTTACTTGTATCTGAGTATCTGACCAGCTAGGCTGCAACTGGCGTGACATCTAGCCTAGCACTTTGTACGAGCTTACGTTCTGAAGACCTTACTAGACAAGATTGAGAGTTATCGCTACGTCTTAAACAACACAGCAATACAGAAGATGCCTTTAAATAACTTTTGTATTTATTCTGAACGGAACATATAGACTTGTCTTGTAAAATAGGTAAACTACCACTTGCTCTTAACAAAATCAACAATTACAGAAAGTTAAATATGAAATTCGATAACGTAGTCAAAGACTCCGCATTCAATAAAGTAAGCTATAAGCTGGCTCGAAGTGTTTTACTAGCCTATAATAACAACAATCAGCCAACTCCCTCTTATTCAAACACTCAAGAATCAAAATCCTCAGCTGAAATGCTCTGAAAGCTAATTTTAATTTGCCTTTTGGTGAGAACTACGGAAGGAAGAAGTTATAGTAAAGATTCAAGATTAACATAGCTGGTTAATTAACATAAGACGTTTTATAGCTTTAGACAATACAAAAGTCACTCACGGAAAACGCAGACTGGTTTTAAGTAATTGATATTTAATGGAGGTTTGCGAGGTTTCCATCTCTCTAAACAGCAAACTTCCTTTCTATTTTGATTAAACGTCAGCCAAATTATTTCCTTAATAATTAGTAAGTAATATGAAAATTACATCAATTAATTTCTTATAGTGAACTGCAAAACCATTCGTATATTTTGGGGCGGTAGAACATATTTTTTCCTGTGCGGTACAACAGTGCTGGTATATTGAGTATAATAGTTTTCTTTCCAACATCTCTACGTGCTTCTCAGTTTTAAATTGCTTGTTTTTTTAGTCTCAGCAATAAAGATAAGAATTACATGGAGGATTACCAAGTTTATCAGTCTTATGAGTAGCAACGTGAATCAAACCAAATATAATTAAGTAGAGGAAAAAATCTGCACCAATCTGTGTACTTTTTTTTTGTTATCTAGCCTCCAAGGCGGGAAGCACGAAAAACGTGTCTTTGCATCTCTTCCTAATGCAGTTCTAAACTATCCTCCTTTAAATCTACTTATGAGTTTAATTCCCTCAAATTGACCAGTCCTAAATCAAGCCAACTATATGGTATATTCTTTAACGTTATAAATAATAAAATGCATTTTTAATATTTTACGTATACATTTAACTCTTTGAAACCCAAACCCTTCGCTAACTTGTATCCTTAAGTACCGAACCGCCCGAAATACTTTTCCAGTTTCACAGCAATTTCCTCCCCTCCCCGTCCATTAACGTAGAAATAGGTGTGAACATTTTGAACATTCTTTCTACGCTCTAACAAAGATTTCATTAGCCTTTCATCTCATTCTTTATAAACCTATTCTGAAGGTCTTAAACTGAAATCAGAGAATATAAAACGAAATATCACGTGAAACCTAAAGATAAGGAACCGCAATTAAACCTCTTAGGACAAGCTATCTGCAGTAAACTGATACAATGAGTTTGGGGAAACTGCACCCGCTACTGCATACCTTCGGGGGAGGGGAGAAAAAAGATCGCAATCTCGGCTGTTTGGGGACGTTTGCGATCGTCTGAATGAAGACCCGTGTAGAACGGTTTGGTCGTGAGAGCTTTAATTTAAACTACTTAAACAGTGGCTAAGCGTGCCCTGAATCGTCATTGCTGTACTATTCATATTCTGCATGAGGTGAATTTTTTAAACGTTTTCAGAGAAATATCCTCTGAGAGACTAAGATGGGCATCTCTATCGAACAAGGACAAAAAATCATTCCATTTTAATAATATCTGGTTATTGTATAATTCGGCACTTTATTGGCAGTCGTACTTGAGAGAATGTTCCACCATCCGGGTTGGATTTATAGCTCAAATTACGACAGGTTGAATTAAGTAAAGCTCAAATAATTTTTCCAATATTCAGTTTCTTCTTACTATTACAGATATTATGTTTGTTTCCATCTTGGTCACCCACAACTCTTCCTATCCTTTCAATCGCCATGTCGACTAATTCTAAAATTTCGAAATCTAAATTTACTACCATTTCGATTCTGAACAGAATGCAATACTTTTATGTTTTACTGCTAGCTGAAACAACTCTGAATTTCTGAATTTCAGTGATTCGATAAAATTCTGAATACAAAGCAACAATCTTTGTGATTAAGAACTTTATAATTGCATTACATCCATTTTAATGCTTTAAAATATTAAAATTATTCTGCTAATATAAATGCAGATATTTTTGTCATTCTTAATTTGGTATTTGCTGTAAAGTTCAAGTTCAACTTAAGTCTCTGTTTCACCGAAAAAATGCCTTAGTTAAACCAGCCTAGAAATCATCAAATTTATATGTCTCCGAACCAACAGCACCTTAAAGGCTCTTGCTGATATGCATTTATGTCACATCAACATTATTCCATCACCGGATACAATCAGAAATTGTACTTGTTGAAATTATTTTTCTTTATTTTTGTTTATTTATCAGAAATACTATTTGAGTGTCAAGGAATCTTAATCCAACTTTTGTCATCAAGAGTGAATGCTGGTTTCATGGCCGATTCTATCCAATATACTATCATTTTGTATCCATCCAAAGATTCTCTGCCTCCCTCAGCATGAATTTCAGTTTCTATTTTATTGATATTCATTCATTTTATACTTTGGTCTGTTGAATTCCACCCTATTACAATGTTACAATCTTATTTTAGTATCATTTTCATATTATTGTAAGGTTGTAAATATGCCTATTAACTCCATTTATATTTTTGTTTTAGCACTTAACATAAATATTTCAAGAATGCACACAAAACGTAAAATGTAATTAAAAGATTTATTAAAAACAAGTTCTTCTAATGCAAATAAAAGTACTTACAATTTCTAACCAATTATCTCCATTTATCGTGGAATCTACCCCTATGGTCTACTAAAAAACTACACATTGAAAACGCAAATTAACTGTAATAATGGCAGCTACTTACTAGCGGATTACATCTCAACCTGAATTCTGGTCAAGGCAGTCGGAAGAAGTAAAGAAAATAGAACGTAAACTAGTTAAAGTAAATTACAAAAGACAGTTAAAATAAATTTTAAAATGTGTACGTATTTCTTTTTAACATAATGTTATTATAAATATGTATACATTTTAGATTTTCCATTTTTTAGGATTTGGTAGATTAAATTCTATGATAGTAACTCGATACTTTTTACAGGCATGGTAAAAGTTATTTTGTTTAATTCGCTGACGTAATTTTCATGGCCGATTTCTAGCGGTAGTATTTAAGGAAAGAGAAAAGCATATTTCAGATTTTCTAGAGAGAATTTCAAACTCAGTCACAACGAAGCACTTTTATAGATCTGTCTCTTAAAAATGTGCTCAGATAAAGCTGAGTATTATTTTAAGGTCAGGATTTTCTACAGTTAATATTTTATAAATAAAAATGGAACCAAAAATTGAAATAAAATTCTTAATATGATTTCAGATATTAAACCTGCTGAAACATTCGCCTTTTGTGTCTAAAAATTCGAGAAAGTAATAGGTAGTTAACCTATTTATTTCATATTAATAGAAATCCTGACCTTTGAAAAGCCATAATTTAAAAAAAAAGGTTAAAAATTAAAAATGTTTCTAAAAGGTAGCTAAAAGGTTCTAAAAGTTACATCTTTTAGCAACTCTGTCATGACTGGTAGATTAGATGGTTATGCACAACGGAAATGGTGGGTTTAAAAGTCTTATGGAAACTGTTGTCTATCTAAATATTTGTTTTGAAATTTAAGGGTTTCTAAAGATCGCTACTATGTACATATCTTAAATTATTATACTTGGCTTTAAGCATGATAGCTTCATTTAACCTACCTTTATAGGTCCATTAAGTAACTTGTAAGTTAGGTATAGCCACTTGTATAATATAATTGGCGGTCCAGATGAGATGTCAACATGCAAACGAACGTACAATTGAAGAAAAATGATATTATGACATCACTCAGGAACATGTAGGCGAGGTTGCTGGAATGAGAAGTAGTTCCAATTCTGTTACTGGAATTTTAGTTTTTACTGGTCTGAGTGCAGATGCTTCGCTAAGTAATATTTGCTTTGCAGACTGTATAAAGAATTCCTCAATATTTAATATAAAACACGATATTTTATAATCTTTACTATTTGAAAATATATTTGCCATTATTTCCTGACTGCCGTTTTTGTGACGCGTTGTTATTTTAGCGCTAGAAATGAGGGAATAATGCAGACTTTATTTTTGATGGGCCCTTCAAATTAGGTTCAGTAATTTTATTACAAATTGGCAAGTTAGAGAAAGTCAGTAAACAAGCTATTCTCTACCTTCCACATGTATTTAGCAAAACGTTATTGTTAGTAGACGTATAGAGAGGCTTTTTAATCATGCAAATTTATATGCTTCAAAATTCTGGTTCACATTGTTGGCTGCTTAAGAAAACACTGTTTTTCTGCATTTTACTTTGCACTGTGATGTACGTTTAATTGTCGGACGAGACTCATCTGTATTTAAAGAATTTCTCTCATTAGTATAATTAATTATATCTAATGGAATGAAATCTGAAATACTAGTTTATAAGAAGATTTAAAGTATATTTATAAATTTTGATTTTAAAATGTTGTTTCATAATATTCATAATATTCAAAATTTTTATGGAATGATATGAAGCAATAACCTAATCAAAAAGAGCAGAAAGTGCTTGAAAGATTTGTTCTAGTAGATCATAGAGAAAATTTTAAGAATAAGATTTGTGCAGATACGAGAATGATTGCCGTATTAGAGATTTTATACGCAGAAGATAAGCTATCACGAAGATGAAATGGTAGCGAAAGAATATCAGTAATAGAAAAAGCCGATATGTGGAGTTGAAATGGAAAATGGTAGAAAGGGAAGTTATGGGTAGAAAGAAAGAAGAATAACTGGATAAAAACTGCAGCAATGAAAATATAAAAACTATTGTGTGTTATCGTTGGCAGATGCGAAGATGTATCGGTGAAAGTCACACCGAGACTTCGTTGGACTTGTACGTCTCGAGGGGTTTTAAAAAAAGGAATTCAAGAGAACTTTTGATGCAAAGTTTGAAAAAAAAGACATATGGGAAAAGTAAAGAAGGGAATTCTATTTAAATGTAAGCTGATTCAAAATGCTTGTGGTACAAAAGCTTTCTTACACACTTGAAGATCAACTAAAGCAACATGAACTCAAGTATATTTTCGCATACCATTAGTAAGGAAATAAAAGAGTTAGTATTAAAGTATTTTGAAGTGCTAACACATTTTTTAAGTAACGTTGGATAAAACTCAATGACTGTTTCAGACTGCATCAAAAATTAGTAAAAAAATGTATATTAAGATTAATTTGATCCTTTTCTTAAACTTTAAAATGAACATTATTTTTCCCCTCGGAAGTCTAAGGAAGGTTATTTGAAACCATTGCTAGAAATAGCAAAATTTAGAAAGCTATAAAACAATTATCTCCTAATTTATCCATAAGGGGAGCGTCTCATTATGCATGATAGCTAGAAATGTGCCATTTCTCTATAGTATCGCGTGTATACCAAAAAGCTTCTTTCATGTTACCAAAAACTTCTTCATTTCAGGCAAACTTGTACTTAAGCATGCGTGCATCTTAAAAGCTGTAGAGGTTGAAGCGTGACTCCACAGAGGTCTTTGTCCGGATCGTTTAGGCGGAATGTGCGCATGAACAATTTCTTGTGCAGATTTTCCACTTTTATACAGCCTTCGTGAAAACCGTTTACAGCTCATCCTTCCAATAAATGCTAGAAAAGGATTTGCTGTTATTTATCTTGTTTCAAAAAATATTTATCGTTCCAAATAAATACTGCTATGCTTATTAATAAACAAGCAACTGTTCCTACTTTATTTTGAAGTTTTGGTGAAAGCACTTCGGAAAGAAAACAAACTGTAGCTTGCCTAGAAAAATCTTATGAGAATATTTATCCGAGCTTTTGCAGTATATAAAACTAGCAGTTACGAATCTGTTTTATGTCTATGGGCAACCTGCCAACAGAGCTACAGATTTTGCAAAATAAACTTTGGTGAGAGCAATATTTCTTGATTAAAATCCCATTAGAGTCTTAAATTGTCTACTTCTTACATATTTTTAGTTAATTTGTGAATCATCGCAAAGAATGGCAGTACACACATGTTTCGCTGCTGATATTCGCAGAAAATTGTGATGTTATTTTTTTATCGATAGGAAAAAATTTACAACAGTAGCTTTGGCATTCGAAAACATGGAAGCGATGACATAATGATTTCAGAAATAACACAGATGATGATTGTCACAGAGTGACTACTGTGTCCGTTGTGGTCAAATTCTTCAATAAAATGAAAAGAAAAATAGCATGAAACAATCGATATTTGACCTAGTATCATTGCTCATAATAATATTGAAACGCAAGAATACTATACTAAAAAACAATATTACCATAAAAATAATTAAAATATATTTGAGAAGATGCGAAGGAAAGAAATAAGCTGATCCATGATATTTCTAAGACAATATGTTAGGTAATTAATGTTAACCATTTGTTTTGAAAACCTTTATGGTCTTCTGCATTACCTTATAGACAATTCGTCCTTCAAGGTCTCATATTGTAACCTTTAGATGTCTTGCCTAATAAATATTTAACGTGTGAATAAATATTATAATAATATAACGTGTGAATAAATATTTTGGAAAATTTTCAGTATTCATTACGTTCAGTACATCCACTCTATCCTGAAGCGTCAGTTAGTATTGTTAAGCTCCTTTTTTAATCTTTTCAGTGTTCTTTGAAAATGATTCGTTACGCTTCGTTACATAAGTATTGAGAAAATGGAATTTCACTACAGAAAAAAATGCATAGCATGATTGCTAAATAACTACCAGTGTGTTCCTTTTCACCGAATTACTCAATAAAAAAAGGAACTATAGATATCTAAGCTGTCATCAGTACTGTGAGTATACACTGAGAAATATAATACAATAGCAAATATATATATATATATATATATATGTACATTGCGCAAAAAAAAGGGACAGTTCTATATCTCTCGTTCTACTGGCCCGATTGACGAAATTCAAATTGCGCTTTCCATGTGTCGAAAGTGCTACTTAGGATATGTATTAGATTTATGTATAGCATTGTTCTAATATAGGTATTTTGACCCAAAATCGAACTTTTTCTGAAATGACATGCCAATATTTTTCCATATTTCGATTCTATAACTCAAATCATGCCAAAATGCCAAGTTTTGTAAAACTCGTTTTTAAAAAAATAGCTCTCAAAATTGTAGCTCCTCAATGTTAAATTAATTTAGTATGTATTTATAAATATCTCTTTCTTATTACACTTACTTGATTCCTTTTTTCACAGTTCGAAATTTAGGTTCACTCCAAACAAAATTCATCCATTTTTTATGATTTATTTTTCAAATTTGCATTTTAAAATAATTCTTATAAATTTTTTGTAAAGAATTTTGAATTATAATCTACAAAATATTTACAATAAACTTGAAGTAGATGTATTTCTAAGTATACCTACAAACAATTAGAGCTTTTTATTCAAAAATTTCGAAGATCTACGTGAATTTACATAATGGCGCGTTTTGAAATTTGGCATATTTGTTCAAAGCGATAACAACGTCTAATGTGGTTTACGTACTTTGTTGAAATTATTGGAGAGAAGAAAGATGTGACTTTTTTTTCTCTCACGCGCAATGTAAAAAGATAGGAATGATGTGCTCCATTACAATGCAGAGATAGGAAAATAGGTTGCTACATATTAAGAAGTTCGCCAAGGGATATATTCTTGACGCAAACTGAAGAAAATTCGCCAAATTAAACTTTTGAATTTCTCTGTAAATTTTGCATCAAATTTTACAAAATTTAATATTTACGCATAACTTGAGTCATAGAATCGAAATATCGAAAAAAATGGTATGTTATTTTAGAAAAAGACCCATTTTGCGTCAAAATACCTATGTTAGAATTAAGCTACATATAAATCTAATATATATCCTAAGTCGCGCTTTCGAGATATGAAAAACGCAATTTGAATGTCTTCAATCCGCCCAGTAGAACGGGAGATATAGAACTGTCCCATTTATTTTTGGGCAGAGTGTGTATATAT
>KK121662.1:46038-76793 GCA_000611955.2 Stegodyphus mimosarum | reverse complement strand
AAATTGCATTTTCCGTATTTAATTCTTAAACAGTAAGTTCCTTTTATGTATCTAAATACAAAATACTTGAAAACATTTATCTTCATTTCAGTTCTTTTTCGGTATATGTTATAAATAGTTGTTATATTGAAGAAATTATACTTAATCACTAAATCAAATGTTAATGCTAATCTCTAGAGTTCACTGTTAATTTATCTTGCATGTTAAGTGCAGAAACTTTGGCGTCAGACTACTGATTGCAATCAAAAATACAATACTTTAATATTATAGAAATCATCAAATTGGTGTATGAAATTATACTAATTACTCACATTCAAATAATTACATACTCTTTTTTTCTTTTTCATAGTATCTGTTTTAGACTAACGGATATTCTAACGGATAACGGAGTGTTCTGTAAAAAAAGTGATGTTAAAATTAATCATTTACTTCTATTTTAAGCATCTAAAAGCTTTTTATTAAGCGGTTTTTTGAGGTGAAAGATATCGTTAAATTTTATACCATTCTAATTAATGAATCTGAAAAAGGAATGATTGACAAATCCTATGCAAAATCCATTTATCTGACACTGTATTAACAAACGAAACGCATTGACATAAATGCAAGTAAATGATAATGTCCTATCCTTAAATATCAGTTCATAGATGCTTAACTCTGAATTTAGGAACATCATTTGGAAACTAATCACCTGAAGAAACATAACATAAAGAAGTTTGTCAGACAATAACAAAATAAGTTATTGACATTTGTATGAAATTCTCATCACCATAATAAAATATTGGACACTAAAGTCATCAGTATCTAAAATTCATATTTATCAAACTTGTTCAGTGTTATTTAGTCAGATCAGAATGTGATAATCTATATTTAATATTATGTACAATAAATTTATCAATTCAACCGATAATGTGATACCGGAAAATTAGAAGGAAAATAACTAATAAAAGAAATAATTAACTGTAATTATCATGCGATTAATTTATTAATTTACAAATGAACGTCAAAAAAATTAAAAATCTAAAGATCATAAAAACACCTAAAACATTTTAAAAAGTTTTTTTAACATCCTCGTTAAAGGGTTAGTGCCTGTGTGAACAGTTCAAAATTAATAGTCTGGTTCTGAATTAATTAATAACTAGTTTTCAGTTAACGAGTGTTGGGCAGATAATGTACAGTTAAACCTAAGTTCTTCTTTAGGTATTATGAAATTATTTTGCCTTGCAAAATTGTTCCCTGATTACAGAAATGAGCTATGGCTTTACATTTCTCGGATACCAAACCCCTGACGACGTCACGAGAACTGTAAAAAATACTTTTTTTATTATACTTTCATTTTTAATCACTTTTTTAATCTCATGCAATGATTTATTATTAATTTGTGGGCTTTCATTCTTATGTCTCGGTTTCAGTGGTATATGAATTTGAATGTTTGCTATTATAATCTATTTTGGTCTTTCTCTTTCTCTCTCTCTCTCTCTATATATATAAATATATATCCGACATTCCCTTTCTCTCTCATGTTAAAGGGGAAAATGTACACAGCTACCCTTGGTTACTGATTGCTGCAAGAAATGACTCAGCAAGGGTTTGGACTTTAGGGAGGTAACTGCTCGATATCTGCTGAAATGCACTTACTTACACTGTGCAGGAGAAGTGCACCTTGGTCCTTTATAATAGCCACTTAATATTAATTGCAAATACGGGTTTGTAAATTAATTGGAAATATATATGTGTGCTACATATATCTTTTGTGAAAATGAATATATATTTATAAGAAAGAATATGGAATGACTTTTTCCTTCTATACCAGAGAAGATCAAAGAGAGCAGTTACTACATAAGCGTCAGAAGTGGGATCTTCTTAGAGACGGAAAAAAGAGGCCAATTAGAGTTTTTATCAGACACGTTTATGTCTATTGTTTCATCAAAATAAAAAAAAATGTTCGTGATCAAAAGAATAAGAAATGAAGACTTTGTTTTTGTGGCAGAAGTGCATATCGAGAATTAAAACTAACGTCAAATATACACTTAGAAAATTTTAGAAGTGCTAAACGATTTGGAAACGAAACAGACATTCAGTTTATATCAGAATTAAGACTAACATCGGATTAATATTTCAAATTGAGCGAAGTTGAAGATATTGAAACTTTAAATACATTAATCGTAACGTACTATTTAATGGAAGCATTACCTCATATAAACATATTGCAAGGAGAAAGTCAGTTTAGTCCAAACGTCTTAGCTAAAGGAAAGGACCTGTACTTTAATTCAAAACGAAAATCTCTTTCGCATTCAATAAATAGTGAAACTTTGTTTCCCCGTCTAGGGTTTTACACTATCAGCTCACAACAGCGGAAGCTCAGAACCCACAAGGTGAGAGACCTATGTGCAGGAGTATGATCACACCTGAAACGGAAGACAGAATAGCTGGAAATGGATGATTTTTATTAACAACTGGACAAAGAGCAGTTACATCTTATAGGAACCTAAGACATTTAACTGGAAAGTGCGAGGAGATAATTAAAAAACAGAAAATAATTCTTTAAACCTAAAAACGAATAAAAATTTTTTTCCACCGAAAGTAGCTTCCGTCAAATTTAGAGATTATCATAAACAAACAGAAGTATTGGTGATCATTCAGGCGCTAAGAATTTCCACCGTCAATGTAGGAGGAAGGGATATCGAATGCGTTGAAGGTAATGGAACATAGATTACCGTTTTGTGATGAAAAAACGCCCTAGTGTAGATTACGATTACAGAATCATTACTTTGAATTCCGTTTTCGGGGTGGAAGCAAAAGCGAAGATAATTAAGATTTTTATATTAAAAAATAAACGGAAAAATAGTGCATTAATAGAAATTAGAGAAGTTGTCGCAGCTGTAACATATAAACTAAAAGGCCCAGAGTTAATAACGACGAATATGCTAGAAATAATGGCGAAAGAACACAAAGAGCTCAGTACTCCAATAATTCATAAAAAATTCAGGGAAAACAGTCAGTGGAATAGGAAATGAAGAAAGCATAGACTCAGAGATGAACGATGATATAAATTAGTTCCAAAGTTTAGGTCTAGAGGAAGCACCTTCCATAGGAAATCAAAATAATGGGCTTATATCAGCTAATATTAAAGTAATTAGCGATGAAATTAACGATTCACTGTCACAGGCAGAGATATTTAAAAAGGAAAAATTAAAGGAAGAAAGGAGAGAGTATAATCATATGAAAATTATCAAGTTAAATTTAAGGATGGGGAATTTTAATACATGTTTTGATATATCACAACGACAAAGATTCAAGACAAAGCTACATGAATTAGTATTACCTGCGAAATGACGCCAGAAACGTCTTCAACTAGCATACTAAATTTTCGGTGCTCATTTAAGAACTAAGAAAACCAAAGAACAGATTCGGTACGACTTTTATTATCAATCCGCGATTACGGTTATCGAAGAAGACTGTAAATCTTGTAAGAAGTGTCCACTGATAAAATAAATAAAAGAGCACTCACATATCTCTAATGTGCAGACCAGAATTGCCATTGGAGTGTAGATTAGAGAACGCAATCCTTCTAAAACCAATCGCTGTCAATTTTGTTCCGATGTTATGGCATTTGAATAAAGAATGATGCTGCGACTTTTCAGCTGGAAATTAACAATGCGCGAATCCGGTTTTAATCTCTTTAGTTCCAGTATCTGCCACAGAATAACATTCGTATCCTTCCCCTTAACTCTCAGTACCCTACAGGCTCTATCAACTAATATATTTATCGATTTAACAACAAAGTCGTTAAACTCATCTTTCACTGTAATATTATCAGTTTCTTCCATAAATTCTTCATTTTATTCCTTAAACTTTTAACATAGCCTTCGCCTGTTTGTATATCACTTGTAAATCTAGTTTCTTCATCATATTTCGCACATTTTTCATTCAAATTACGAGAAATGTATTTATGATCGCTCTATGGCTTCCCTTGTTCAATAAGTAATTCCGAAGACATTTAGGAGATTCCAGAATGTCGTAAAACTAAATTCGTATACTCCTCCCCAGCCGGAGATACAAAAGTAGACAACGAACTGGAGTCATTATAGAGAATCAAATTATTCTGTAAAATAAAATCAAAAGTTAAAATTCCCCTATTATCAATACTCCTGGCTCCCCAGGTAAAATGCTTAAAATCTTCCAATACAAGAAAATTATTATAACATTAAATAACATCTTCGAATTTAATTAAAGTTTCATGCAAATCCTCTGCTGGAGAGAAATAAGTCCCATAAATTCATTCTCTGTGGAAAAAGATACCATAACAATTGTATCTCAAATCAAACCTTCCGTAAATCTAATATTTTCATTCATAAACAGAACAGCAGATATAACATCATTCATCATAACCGTTATTAATCCCTTTATAAATCCCTTTATTCATCCCTTTATTTCTCCCTTATCCATCCTTTATTTTTTTTATAAATATATTTTCACTAAGATATGTTTCCAGCACATTTATCACATCATATATCTTGCCCAATAATTCCTCTATACGTGACAGCTGGCATCCCACAACTGAGACTGATTAAGATTAATACTTAATAGTCTCGTGGGAATAAAATGCTAGTTAAAATAATATAACAAGAATATTTACAAAATTTAAAATACGAAAGATGAAATACAATGAAAATATCAAAAAGTAAAAGCCAAGCCGCAGTGATAAAATTAAATTATATAAATTATCTACATAAGTCTAATTGTATATCCACATCCAAGTATTTCACAATGTATTTAACTTCTTTTCTTATAGTCTGGACATCTGCTGAAGTAAGTATAAGTATGATTAGTATCATAATCTGTATGTAATGTTTAATTTGGAACTCGAGCACTAACAGTACACAGTGTTTCTTCTGTACGGTGATACCCTTCGTGTTCTCCAGACAATCTTATGCAGCTAACTTTGTCAGGACTGTGTGTTCGGTGCATATTCTTGGCAAACATCTACGTGAACTCCTTAAGTCCTGATCTGGAACAGGGAGCAGAATGCAGCTATGTTCTGGTGGTAGATACTGTGATTAAGTGGTAGAAGAACTGCACTTGAGAGGGATTTAAAATCCTCTTTTATTAGATCACAATTATTTACAACCACTTCCCATCTCGGGAGGGATACAGAAAGTAAAGACTACACTTGGGTCTAAAATGAACAATCAAATTTAAACTAAAACTAAATAGAAATTAAATTAGTCATTGCTCGCAGAGCTATTACGCGAGGTTGGCCTCTAAACTAAACGGTGCGTAGCGAGATTTACTAATACTGACGCACTTGGATTTATTTCAATAAGCAACCACGTAAAGCGCTATGGCTTAGAATTTAACTGCTAGCTAGTCAAGCGAACGTCGAATAGATTGACCGTGATCTGAGACTAAAAGCTCTCTCACACTGAGAGGTTTCTACCTCTGGTTTAAATAGTCGTTGGCTCCACTTCAATTTAGCATAAAGCTAAAAACGCGCTCTTCTTCTAACTGGAAGTTGAAAATGAGAAGAGATAGAAAGATTTAAATTAAAATAAAACTTTGTTAGTTTAACTAATACCTTATAACTTTATTTCTACAGTATTTTTTAGTGTGTCCGAATATTAGCTATTTTAAACAGCGCTTGGGCTGAAGCAAAAGCCTGATTGGGTAAGATATCCATCCACATGTTACTCTCCGAAATTTCCACCTGACATTTTGCGTTAATGCCGAAAAGAGTGCGACTTGTACAATTTTATGTATATTTTCCATTTAAAATAGAAAGCGCAACAGGTACTATATATATATAATAATGTAATATACATAGCATCATACTTAATCATATATGTGATCTTGTGTTTGCACCTTTGTCGCAATCTTAGGTAGAAGGTGTAGTGCCTGATATATCTGGTTTCACTCATATTTAAGGGGAGGGAAGTACATAGCTCCCTCTGGTTATTGATTGTTGCAGAGAATGATTCAATTAGCGTTTGGACGGTAAGGGGTTAACTGCATAATAGCTGTAAGTGTGCACTTACTAAAAATATGATTTAGCTTCACTTTTCAGGAAAAGTGCATCTTTTATTTCAAAGTAAGTTACAGTTTAAGACAAATCTGAATGTTTTCTAGAATTTTAGGCGATCGTTTTCACTTAACTTATGACATTTAATTTACACTAATTGCACTATTTTATAGTTTACTACAACGCAGTTATGCTACTTTGCCTTAATTTTAGAACAATACTTCAGTTTGAAATATTAAAATTTAACTTTGGTTTTGTTTTTCAATCCATTGATTTCGTACTGTTCCAGTCCCTCAGCCATCGCTGGTGCCGGTACCGGAAACCAGTGCCTCGTAGACTTCTGCTCCTGCTACATTCCCTCGCTACTGCATTAGCATAATTCCGATAGCTGCTCGGAGACCCCATTCTTGAATGCGGCTTCTTTTGCACACCCCTTCAAGCTCGACTTTAGTGGTGATTTCTTGATTAAAAAAGTATCTCGCTGTTGCGGCTTGACCATAATGATCTTGCGTCTAAGAAGCAGTGGTCCGTTATCGGTTTCCAAACTCTTTTCTCGCCAGCTTCTTTATTAAAGCGTTTCTTAGTTGCCTGCGAGGCTATTGCTGCAGTAAACTGGTCCCTTTATCTGCTTGTCTTCTGCTTTCATTCCCCAGCTGGAAGATCGTGCTTGGTTGTGGCAGTAATTTTGGTTTTCTTACACATTTTTTCCGGACTACCATCTTTTCATTCAGTCTTGTATTTTGACATCCCACATCAATTTTACACCCGCACTGCGTTTTTCCATGGCCACAATATTCCTAAACCTACATTTCGTAGTTTTACTTAGCGCCACTGATCTATTGTTCCTTTTTTCTCGGCCGCTTTGTCAGTTGCATCATCACTTTTCCTTCAAGTTTCTTCTTTTCTACTCTCAGGACGACTCCTTTTTCTAAAATTCATCATCAGCCGTTCTTGTTCAGTGGTGCCTGCCATCTCTATCTGCTTTCTTCGCTGTACCTTCGCCTGAAATCCCATTTCTGTCAACAGTGGCATAGGCTTTCTAGAGTCAATTTTTTATTTTATCTATTATCGTGGAAATCATCTATTTCAAATTGCAAAAATATTACAACAACTGTGATTTTCACCACTAAATACGGTCCTTAAATTTAAAATTAAATTTGTTTGTTTCATTTCTTGCTGAGGATGGAGGCGTAAGACTGATTTTCAAAACTTTGTCTCTTATCTTTATACCTGTCTCCTTCCGTCTTTTATCATAATACAATTTCTTCCTATGCCTGATGTTATCCCGGCATCTTGAGAGCCTCATCCATTAACTTTTGAAGGTATTTTTATTAAAACTCCGATTTCCTTTCCTGCACAAAAAATTACTTATCTAAGAGGAGAGTCATTATCTTTCGACAAAAAACAATAGTTTTCCGGTAATTGTTCCTTGTTCATTTTCCTCGGACCACAATATTTACGTTAATTCTTCAGTGTGAAATTTCCAGTTGCTATGACATGAATCATCTTTATTTCATGACAATGAATCCTCTTTATTTGTGTTTACAGGATCAGCACTATTTGATTGAGGTCTATATGAAGTCATTTTCCTTGTTTCCAGTTTTATGTACAGGTCTGTGCACTACTCAGAAATAATACTTACAAATTGCGTTTCATTAGCTGAAATTAGGTTTAGTGGTGTTCTGTATTTTAAAGTATATTTTTAAAAGCATGTCTGCTACAATATTAACTAAAGCACGAATGTAATGTTATTAGATCATACCACTTTGAAAAATGACAAGCAATTATTAACAAATAACGAGCTGTACTTACTTAACTTTTTGAGAAAGGGCCTAGAAAATCTATTTCTAAAATTACGTTTGGAAATCTAGATTGTATATTAGTTAGGAAATAGGTCTGCTTAAAGTTTACGTATTTAGAATTCTAGCATGTGACACATTTCTGGACATATTAGCGTGTAATTTATTGCCGTTTGGCGAAGATAAAAGCTCTCTGTATTACCTATCCCCCCATATGTGTTTCAATTGGATTATCATGTAACTGACGCAAAACTTCTAACCAAAGCAGCTGAGATAACCTATGCTAAGGTTTTATTCATTGTTTTTGAATAAACGAAAATATCATCTTTATTTCATAATGCCAGGGCCTACCCTTAGTTACTATTTTATGCGTTGCTGCAAATGTTTCTAAGTCTTTTAAATAGGCATCAAATTTTGCGAATTCTGGATCGAGCTACTATTCCTTAATCAGGGTTTCACTAAAATCTAAAAATGATAGATGTTCACATGTTCCATTTTATTTCGTCGCTTTTTTCGTCTAAGTTAAATCTTGGTAAAGTGTCTACTACTTTACCTATCCTGGTGCCGTATTCCACATTTTTTCTGTCTTGAAGAAATTTTTAGCTTTGCTTGCCATCCGTTGCCTGTCCGCTGTTTTTATAAAAGTCAGTTGGTGTCTGATGATGTTACCTCTACACATTTACCTTTATATTTAGGTGCTAGTTTATATACCTAAGTTATTTCATATTTGAGTCTGCTTGATTTTACACATTTCTACGCTTTTAATAACAAGCATGAGCCTTCTATCTCCAAGATCTTACTGTCTTGCTCCTTCCCATACAATGACGTACCAATTTCCACTTCCCGTAGTACAAGCTTCGTTAATTCCTTACCCTGCATTTGAAATCGACAATACAATGCTAACTGAACCCTGTAGTTTACTTCTAGGAAAACCTTTAACAGAGCTTGTTTAAATGCGTCATACAAATAATTCGATGCACCGACAAGGCCTGATAGAGCCATCCAGATGAATTTATGCAAGTTCAAAGCTTGTCCTTTTAACAGACTATTACTAACGTTTGTAACTCCTGTACAGTGTATACTAAAAATTATGCTTCAGTTTGCATCAAATGTAATACTGACCGTTGCCCTGAATGTGTCTATTAACAGGCCAAATCTTTCTAATTCTTCGTATCTTTGTCTGGGGTTAAATCTCCCTGGTCCAAAAATTTTTGATCAGACATAATACTCATATTGAATACTATATCATATTGCACTCATACTGAACTATATTCCAACAAACTTATGTTCAATACCTCACCTTCACCTGGTCTTTGTCCCATCACAGCTTTCTTTTCACTACTGCCTACACCAAAGTAAACCATTTACCCAAAAACATTCGCAGCAACTATTATCCAGTTTACTGCTATGGACGGCAGTTCCAACTGAACGATGTCACTTATTATAAAAATAAGATGCTATGTGTGTTCTGCGAAGTGAATTATCACCACAGAAAAGTTAATCATCAATCAAATAGACACAGAATTAAAATATTTTACGTTCATTCTGTCTCATCACTTGTGAGTGCTTAAATTGAAATATGGAAACTCAAATTTACCAGCTAACCTGGACCTGGTTTTATGACTCAGAACTTCTTTTCACGTTGTTCGATGCTACAACTTAAGTCTAATTTGAATAGAGACTGCACGATTGCCTAGAGCAGGATAGTATTCCGAACACATACTTACAAATACGGTCTAATCTCAGTCTGAAATAATCTCGGCAAGATGAGCATTAGCGTCGTCAACAACTTATTTTCTTCAATAGGCAAGGTAGAAAAACATATTTCAAATTCTCATATTTTTAACTAAATCTTAGCTGTATAATTTTATTGATTTGTTTTCATAAAAATTTTTATTTTGAAACAGCATCAGCAGTATCGAAATCATTTGCAATCGAAACTAATTTAAGCAAACAAATATGCTGTATTTAGGTTTTAGATGTTATCATGTTATGAAACGTTACTTGAAAATGAAATTATTTAATTTAATATACAAGCTTGTTAGCAAACGTGAAATCACAAACAGCTAAAATGCCAGGGGTCACTGTTCCGAATTCTACCATATTGCATATAGTTAATTATAGATGTCACCCTCACATACAAATGCTTATTTTCTGGTAATGCTAGGATGCATTTGAAAGGCACAATGTATATTGGTACATATCTTTAAAATCTTTTATTTTAAACTTCTAAAAACTTCCATTTTATTGAAGTTAGAAGCATTTTCAAGACAGTGTCTTGAAATAAATTGAGAGGAATATTGGAAGGAAAAACAGTAAACTAAACAGAACTAGTTCTATAAATGGTTCAGAAAAAGCATTCTCGATATATGTCATACTGAGAACAATAAAATGGAACATTATCCGATGTCACATGGGGGATGGACCGCGGATAGTCTCAAGAAAAGTTAGGAACTTGGATTATGGGGTGCAGTTAGATAGAAAAGTAAGGGACAAAAACGATCTTATGCGAATATGCTAAAGCCCTACATAGGAGAAATGAAGTAGGGAGATCTGAACAAGCATTCAAAGAGAAATGTAGGAGAAGGAAACCTACACAAAGAAAAATATTCTTTCTCATGTCATGCGAAAGGATAAGAGGAATGTAAGATGGGAAGAATAAATGGTTTGGGACAGCAGTATTTGCTCTTAGTTCAAGAAGGTAGTACGTGAATATACTTAACGGTCAGAGAACTAACGGGACGAAAACAATGATTTATTATTATAAAGTTTTGTATTCATACTGGGAAGTAAATTTAACATAACCCATATTCCATATCACACTTGTGAGATGAACAACAATAAACTAACAAAAATATATTATTGGTATGGAATGATCGGTACAAAACTATTAAAACCTGGAATTCAGTCTGATGGAGGATCAATATGTGTCAATTTAGCAAACATAGGACATATGTTAATCATATAAATGAATGAATGTTAAAAACATTTTAATTAAGATAAAATTGCATTGCTTGGGTAAAATAATGTCAAATATGCTGAATAGTACTGAAAGTCAGGTATTATAAAACAATTTACCCTAGTTTTTAAATTAACGAGTAAAGTAAAACATTAAAATTTAAAAACCGGGTTTGTCTACTGTGTCTAACATTTATTTACATTAAAATGGGTATTTTAATCTCTATTTCTTTCCTGGGTTTATAAAGTAGTAACGAGGTACCTTGAATTTATAATGTAACTTTCTGGGTTTATAATGTAGTAGCTCCACAGGAATATTACTTAAATTGTTCATTGTGCTGCCTCATTTGCATTTTGCCTCTAGTTGAAGAATGTGCTTTATTGCCATTGAAACCTTTTATCAGTTTATTACAACTGCGTGTTTTACTTCTCGCTTATAATACTCATAGTGAAATATATTATTAAAATAATTGGATTGCACTAATATATTTTATTGAAAAAAACAGAATAAATCTGAAATTTTAGCATTTAATGTCTTTATGAAACCTTTAATAAAGAATAGAATTATGTTTTATCAGTTTCAGAAACGCATTTATATATTTCATTAATTTCTCAATTAATTGATGACGACATTAAAATGTATCAAAAATTAACAACGTTCTTGTTCATTATGAATGAAGGATTTATATCAACTTGTTTGGAGCTGTACTTAGAGTTATGGCCTAGGGGAGCTTAATTAATTTTCTGTTTCAAAGATTACGGCTAACATTTAACGAGTTTCAAATAGGTTATGCGACAGTTTATAAATAGAAAAATCTTTTTAGCGGATCGTTAGAATCCAGTCGATGAGCACAAGCTGTTGCTTTCACAGCAGCTTGGAATTTGCTAAAGAAAGAACTTTTATTCGGGTCTCAAGTCAGAACAGGTATCGACATGTTTCCAATATCTTTCACAGTTAGTGGCTATACATTCAGACAGTTCTTCTGGAATAGTTGTACTTTTAGGAGGTTCTGCTGCTATCTTCTTCTTAGTGCAGGCTTCGAATGAAAATACCAGAATGATCGATTGATCGTTAGCTCTTCTCATTACCTTCCATGAAATAAATCTAGATAATAAGTTAAAGGATATTTCAAACAATAGTTCAGGGTTTGATTTTTCAGAGTCAATTTAGTTAGCTTAATTTATGCTATTGAAAATACTTTTTTAACGTTTATCATTAAACATTATACTCCAAATGAAAACAATAAGAACAATAAATAGAACAAAACAATTTGGTGCAGTCAATCGCTCACCGGTATTCTGAAAATGTGTATAAACCACATTCAGAGCGTAAATTATGGTGGTACATTCGACTACTCAGTATCGCGTTCCTTTATACGTAAATAGTTTAAAGATTTTCTACTACTGTTTCACATTATCAAGTGTCCTATCAGTATTCTGTAAATTAATAATTTATTTTAATTCTAATATTTGATTTTAAGATGACTTCAGTTTTACGCCGCTATTCATATTTTTCCATTGATTACTTCTGCTCTCAATAAGTGCTTAACCAGACATTTTTCAGTCGCCATATAAATCACATGGTTGCAAATTGTATGACACTTAACTTGCATAGCAACCAGGGGAAATGTTTTTAACTAAAGTTAGTTTTTCAACATACTTTAGTTTGTATACTAAAATATATAAAACTGCCTTCTCTTCAATAAAAATGAGAAACTGAATTACTTAATAAAGGGAAAAATTAAAGGTTCAAAATCTTAGGAATGAGAAATATTTGTATTCGAAAATAATGTTCAAAATTCAAACGTAACATTTCAAACAACGTATACTGAATTTATGTGCTTTATACACAGATCTTTATAGGATTTGATTTCTTTTTCTAACCAGTTATTTTAAGTTAATTTGTAAGGTTTTAGTTAAACTAACCAAGTTTATTTTAATTTAAATCTTTTCTATCTCCACTCTGCTTCAACTTCCTGTCAGAAGAAGCGCGCGTTTTTAGCTTATGCTAATTTTGAAGTTCAGCCAAGCACTATTTAAGTCAGAGGTAGAAACCTCTCGGTGTGTGAGAGCTCAGACTCAGATCACGGTCACGCCGCTCAACGTTCGTCTGACCAGTTAGCAGTTTAAATTTTGAAGCCATAGTGCTTACTACGTAATTGCATTGTAAAATAAATTAAAGTGCGGTAGTATTTAGTATATCTTGCTACGCACCCTTTTAGATAGAGGCCAACTTCCGCGAAGTGCTCTGCGAAGCAAAGTTTAAGTTCTATTTTAATTTATTTAAATTTATTTGATTGTTAAGTTCGACCCAAGTGTGGTCTTTTACTTTCTGTATCTCTCCCGAATTGGGAGGTTTGTTATTAATAGTGATTTAATAAAAGAGGATTTCAAATCCCTTTCACGTGCAGTTATTCTCCAGCCCAGCAGTTACATCAGAACATAGCGTACCTTTCGCTCCCTGTTCCAGTTCAGGACTTAGAACGTAAGGATAAGAACCCTTTACAGAATTTACCATGTTCTCAAAGAATACACACAGAATGCTAAGTCCTGATAGTGGCGCCCGCACAAAAAGAAGAGGATGGCCTCAACAACAAGAAGACGAACCTGAGACACCTGCTGTACCTGTCCAGAATCCTGAGATAGCACCTCCTGGCATAGAAGGATTCGGCTACATCGTACAAACCATGCGAGCAGCCATGAAGCCAGCGGCAAGTTTTGACGGCAAGACAGCCGTAATCAATTTCCTGGAAAAGCTAGACTCCCACTTCATGCTATATCCAGTCCACGAATTTCAGAAAGTCGCTCTTGCTACCAGCGCTTTGAAGGGCCAAGCGCTAAGTTGGTTCAAGTGCATCGGAAAGAATCTCTTGGGGGAACCAGGAAGCCCCACATACACGTATGAAAATTTCAAGAATTCTCTAGTGAAAGCATTTCCCGTGGTGCGAGATCGAGCCAGATTGGAAGCTGAACTGTTTAGCCGATACCAAGAAAGAATAGAAGATTTGTCTAATTTTATTTTGAGGAAAATTCAAGTTTTCAAGCTTTTGTATGGAAGTCGCCCGGATCCTGAAATTATTCAAGTTATACTTCCTAGGCTACTGCCCCAAGTTCAAGATTTCATCGAACTAAGAAATCCAACAACATTAGACAGATTATTTGAGCTCGCGGTACAATTTGAAAGCCGAAGAACAGCCGACAACGAACGACGACGCCAATTTGAGCGAAGAAGTCAGTGGAGTTCGCCAAGACCGCAGCAAAAGCAAAATCAAAGTTACGGGAATAAGGCGAAGCAATGGCCGAAGAAAGATGTGTCTCCTAAAGCGAGCGGCGAACGAAGGGAATTTAATAGAAGAACAAGCAAAGATTCCGAGGGCAACCAGAAGAAAAAGAATTTAAACTAAGAGGGATTTCTTCGAGGAAGGTGAAGAAGTCCGAAGCAGCGCAAAACCCTTCCAAAATCAATTTAAACACCGTGGTCGTTAAGAATTTGAGTTTGCCGAAGATTGAAGTTCTAATCAACAACATACCGGCGACAGCCCTCTTGGATACAGGAGCCCAAAGCAGCTTCGTATCGGAAAGATTCTTTAAGAAGCACTTTCGACGTTACAGAATTTTTAGTGCAAGAGACACGGATGTCATAGCGGCCCAAGGAGAAAAATGTAGCTGTTTAGGAAAAGTACCATTGTTCGTGCGTATCAACAACGAACAGGTAAGAATCCTGTTTTATATTGTGCGTAACCTGCAGACTTGTATTATTCTAGGTGTGGACTTTTTTAGTTTGGCAGAAGCAAAAATTGATTTCAAGGGGGGAGAACTAACATTAAATATGAAGCCAATTGAAGCGAAGAATGATAAGCCCCCGCAGCTGGACTTGGAACATTTACAAGCAGAGGAAAAAGAGAAAATCCAAGGTCTGGTAAGTCACTTTGCGAATTTATTTAGTGATGTACCAGGCTTTACGCAGGTGGTGAACCACGACATTGACACGGGGGACGCTCAGCCAGTTAGGCAAAAGCCATATAGATATGATAGGACAAAAGAAGAAATAATTGAACATCATATTAAAGAGATGTTAAAGAATAAAATCATCACGCCAATTTCTAGCAGTTATGCTAGCCCCGTTGTCCTGTGTAAGAAAAATAATGATTACCCGATTACGCACCCGAAGCGGTGGCGTTTTGCTATAGATTATCGCAAGTTAAATTCAGTTACAAAATATCCTGTATATCCGTTGCCGATAATTGAAGAAATTATTCGAAATATTTCGTCTACAAAATACATGACTACATTAGATCTCACGAGTGGCTATTTTCAGATTGGGGTAAAACCCGAGGACGTACACAAAACCGCGTTCATAACGAAATCTGGTACGTACGCATTTCTTAGAATGCCGTTCGGATTATCCGGCGCGCCGGCAACGTTCCAAAGATGTATGGACATCGTCTTAAGACCAGTCCTTGGTAAAAGCACTTTCATATATTTAGACGATATTATAATTACGAGTAGTACTCTAGAACAACACTTACAAGATTTAAGAAAAGTATTTTCATTGTTAAACGAAGCTGGTTTAAAGATAAATGCGTCTAAATGTAAATTTGCCGCAAAAGAGTTACGTTATTTAGGATTTAAAATTTCCCAAAAGGGAATCGAAACGGATCAGTCAAAAATAGTAGCCATTAGAAATTATCCTGTTCCTAAAACAGCGAAGAAATTATCGTCGTTTCTCGGGATGTGTTCATATTACCGGGCTTTCATTAAAGACTTTGCAAAAATAGCTGAGCCACTGCTAAAGTTGAAAAGAAAAAAAGCTAGGTTTTCGTGGTCAGCAGAAGCCAACTTGGCGTTTCAAAAATTGAAAGACGCATTGACTCAAGCTCCCGTCTTAAAATTTCCAGAAGGGGATAAAGGATTAGAGATTTCAGCGGACGCTTCAGATTTCGCGATTGGTGCAGTGCTTTCCCAAAATGGTCAGCCCGTGGCTTTTTTCAGCCGAACATTAAATGAAACCCAAAGAAACTATTCCGCAACAGAGAGAGAAACTCTCGCAGTGTTAGCATCAGTACAGAAATTTCGTGTGTTCTTTGGAAGTTCTCCAGTAACTGTATATACCGACCACGCGGCGGTCACTAGACTCTATTCTGGAAAAAATTTATCACCCAGATTAATAAGGTGGGCTCTCAAATTACAGGAATATAACCTAATAATTAAACATACGCCGGGAAAGGAAAATGTTGTGGCAGATGCTTTAAGCAGAATTAACTTAGATGAAAATGGAAGTGTAATTAAGATAGCCATGTTAACATCCAAAGTATTAGATTCTCGTGAAACAGTAATAGCCGAACTCAAAAAAGATCCGGAGTTCAAAAATATATACAATTATTTGGCCGACCCTGAGAATTTCAATCATCCGGATATTGTGCCGATAAGAAATAGGGCCGAAAATTACGAATTAATTGACGGACTGTTATTCTATACGAAAGCTACTAATGAGAATCATGAATATAGACCGGTTATCCCAGCTAGCATGAGGTTGAATGTATTAGAAGAGTTGCATGATTGTGCCATTTCGGCTCATTTAGGTATAAGAAAAACTGTTCAGAGAGTTCGCGAGGCAGTTTTCTTTCCAGAACTGCAAAAGTTTACTAGGGCGTATGTCCAGTCGTGCCCAACATGTCAATTAAATAATTATGTTAATTTCCGCCCGGCCGGGTTCCTAAATAGTATTAAATCAGAATTCCCAAATCAAATAATAGGCATCGATTTACTTGGACCTTACCCTCGAAGTAAAGTTAATAAAAGCCGATATCTTTTAGTTATAGTGGATCATTTTAGCAAATGGTTAGAGTTAATTCCGTTAAAACGCGCGTCTGCAAAAATTGTAGTAGATTCAATTCTAAATAAGTATATTTTAAAATACGGGGCGCCCCTAAAAGTTATTTCAGACAATGGTCCTCAGTTTGTTAGTAAAATGTTTGAGGAAATGTGTGCAAAACTGGGCATACGTCATCTAAAGATGGTCCCGTATCGTCCGCAGTCAAACATAGCGGAACGGGTGAATAGAAATGTAGTGAAAATAATTCGTAGTTATGTGAAAAACTATCACTCTACCTGGGATAGCCATATAAATGAATTTGCATTTGCACTTAGGACCGCCAAACACGATACTACACAAAAAACACCCGCTGAACTCTTCTTAGGAAGAAAGATCTTGACCCCCCTAGATAAACTGTTCTTTGTACAGGAAAGGGCAGAAGAATTTAAAATGAGTGATATACAAAAGTTAATACGGGAAGCGACGGAAAATATAGAAATGGCCCAAAGAAAACAGAAATTGTACTATGACCTAAAAAGAAGAGAGGTCAAGTACAATGTGGGAGATGAAGTGTTGAAGATTAAACACAACTTGTCAAATGCCCCAGAGGAAAAGGTGGGGAAATTTTTTCCGCGTTTTGAAGGCCCGTTCACAATTGAACAAATTACGGGGGCAGTGGTTATATTAAAAAGAAATGATGGTCAAACGCTCAAAGCGAATGTGGACCAAATAAAACCGTTCTATAATCGCAGCAAAATGGCTGTATTTAAAGATTCGTTTCAGGATCCGAGGCAATCGACTAGCCAGGAAGATATACGTCAGCAAAAACAGCAGGAACCAGCTACAACGGCATCGAAATGTCAGAAGAAGAAAGCTCCCCCCCAACAAAGAAATAAGAACCAAAAAGGTGGTTTCAAAAGAAAGTCTCACGATGCAGGTGAACAAATCTACGAACGGAATTACGAGCGCACCAAGAGAAGAAAGCAGAATGGGCAAGGGAAGCCCAATGTATCCAAAAGAACTGTGGAATCATCGGACAGGTGCCTGAGAAGCAAGAAACGTCGATTGCAGCCTGAGAATCAACTTCCCGAATACAGCAGGAACCAGGACAAGCAACGAGCAAGGGCCCAGGAGAGAAGGGCCCAGTCCACCAAACGTCCAGCGGAGCAACCTCCTCTACAAAGGAAATTGCCGAGGATACAACGACGGAATTTCAAAAGAAAAAGAGACGAGCAGGCTCCGAAAGAACAACGAAAAACGAGGAAACTGAACCAGGCCACAACTTACTCAAGTTTTAAAGATTGGGCCAAGAAAAGGATGGACGATCATAATAAGATAAGTACAATTTCGTATTCAAAAGTTTAGTTAATTTTTGAGTATACTGCAAGTTGCAGGGCTGATTTTACCTCAAGCGAGGTTGACTTTTACGCCAAGTGAGCGATAAGTCCTCATATGGAAAGTAAAATGTTTTGTTAAAAGAAATTGTAATTTTCAAAGATTTAAAATCACTTAATGTTTTGTAAATAGATTAATTCTGTAAAAGCAATGAATTGCTGAAAAGAATATGTTAACTAAATGATTTTGTATGACGCTTTGTCTAAAGACTTGTAAAATGTCTAGAATGAAAATTCGGAAAATTGAAAAACACGATTTAGTCTGTAGACTATTAATTCAATGTAATTTGATATTTCAAGAAAGTACCTTGAGAAAGGAATAGGAAGCACTTGCTGTAAGCTTAGAAATTTAACCTATATTTCTGTAAGCTTAGAAATTTAACCTCTATTTGCATTTCAGGATTGCTATGAAATTGTTAATGTGTTATGAAATGTAACAAATAATATTATGCTAGCAATGCACGTTAAGTGCAATATTAATGTGAATGTTGTGTGCAAACTGCGAATTTGTATGCATGAAAAGTTAAAGATTGACTATTTTAGAATGCAAGTGTTAATTAGGCTCTCCACCAAATACACTTAAAGTGTTAGACATAAAGCTAGTGAGAACCTTAGGATTAGCTGGTTATAGGGCGTTTTTTTCAGGTCTCGTATGTCAAGTTCTAACTAATGTTAGTCGATTGTAGGTGGAAGAGTTGAACACCCCCGAACACATAAAAACCCGCAATGGCGGTTTGCTTTACATCCAACACCGGTGAGAGAGCATACGGGGGAAGAATTTAATTGTGCTTGAATGATAATGTGTGTGTGCAAAATTACACAAAAAAAAAAAAATAAGGATTTGTACCACTTAGAATTATTCTGTTATTATGTCATACTAAAGTTGTTTTCCTTCCAGATTTTGCTGGAAGGAGTAAGACTGTTTGAAGAATAAGACTTGAAAAAAAAAATGTTGAAGATTGTTGTTCCAGAAAATTTCGTCTGTATTTTACACAAACATATATTGCCTTGTAAGAGTTGGCCTAAGTTTAGAACAGTGAAATTTTCGACTATTTAGAATTGCTAGTTTTCAACATGGTCCGTTTGGACCAAAGTAGTTTAACTATCGCAATTCTGGCGGGAAGTATGTAAGGTTTTAGTTAAACTAACCAAGTTTATTTTAATTTAAATCTTTTCTATCTCCTCTCTGCTTCAACTTCCTGTCAGAAGAAGCGCGCGTTTTTAGCTTATGCTAATTTTTGAAGTTCAGCCAAGCACTATTTAAGACAGAGGTAGAAACCTCTCGGTGTGTGAGAGCTTTGCCTCAGATCACGGTCACGCTGCTCAACGTTCGCCTGACCAGCTAGCAGTTTAAATTTATAAGCCATAGTGCTTACTACGTGATTGCTTTGTAAAATAAATTAAAGTGCGGTAGTATTTAGTTTGACCAAAGTGTGGTCTTTTACTTTCTGTATCTCTCCCGAATTGGGAGGTTTGTTATTAATAGTGATTTAATAAAAGAAGATTTCAAATCCCTTTCACGTGCAGTTATTCTCCAGCCCAGCAGTTACATCAGAACATAGCGTACCTTCCGCTCCCTGTTCCAGTTAGCACTTAGAACTTGAGGATAAGAACCCTTTACAGAAATTACCATGTTTCCAAAAAGAATGCACAGAACACAAAGTCCTGACAAATTAATTTACTATTTCTTTTTCCGTTCTCCTGCCAGAATGCAGATTTTAGTTTGCGCGTTTTCTGGTGAGGTAGAAAGAGATAGTATTTAAAGAAAGGGATTAGACTGTTAAATAAGAGAGTGTTCCGCCTCTTGAAGGCTACGTTAGTAGTTGATGTCTTAGTTTGCGGTCTGGCCCGTGGCGTTGTGTTATTTCTCGCCATTAGGCTTATCACACAAGTACTGGGTAGGAGCCAACTTGCTCCTCATTCATTCTGTGGAGTCTTTGTTTAGTTACAGATTTAATTTGAATTCATTTCTTTTAAAGCGCTATAAATGCTGGCTGGTTCCGTAAATACAAGAAGTACTTCTAATAAATTACTATGTTTTAATAAAATAGTTTTTTACACTCTTCTTATTTTCCTCTACCTTCTTACTGAACATAGAAAGAAGTCGCTTGAACTTCAGCTTGAGCCTCAAATTAATTTATGTTTCCAAGAAGGTGAGATTCTATTCTGGCTCCCGAACATCCGTAAGAACCATGTCGGAGAAAAATTCTACATATAACCTGGTCCTCCTCAACGTCGCCCGTTAATCCAATGGAGGGATTTGGATTTGTTGTGGATACTTTGCGGGTTGCCATGAAACCCGCGGTTACTTTGGATAGCAAGACCTCGGTAATTAACTTTCTTGAGCAGCTAAATTTTCATTTTGTGCTATATCCAGTGCTAGAAGTGTAATATTTAATAATTTGTAAATGGTAACATGTAATATTTAGTAACTTGTAATTGGCAACACTTTGGATACGAAGATAAAAAAAATAGAACTATGCTGGTATAGCAGTTCTCTGTGATTATACATTCTAAGATTGTAAATAAATTATTTCTAAAAGCTAAAAGTGTACCCTCATAATTTTATATTAAATTATTTCTAAAAGCTAAAAGTGTACCCTCATAATTTTATATTAAATTATTTCTAAAAGCTAAAAGTGTACCCTCATAATTTTATATGGTGTCAGGAGTGTTTTGCTTTCAAAATGGAAAGTTTAAAACCACCAGAGCCGATGAAATTTGATGGAAATCTAGCTTCGAATTGGCAGAGATGGCTGCAGTCATTTGAAATATATGAAGTAGCTAGTGGATTACATAGTAAAGAAGAGAAGGTAAGAGTTAATACTTTTCTTCATGTAATAGGAATTCGTGGTCTTGAAATATATAATACATTTCCTATAGAAGAGGGTAAAGAAATTAAATTAAGTGAAATTAAAACAAAATTTACGGAATATTGTATTCCTAAGAAAAATATTACATATGAAAGACATTTATTCTTTACTAGAAATCAAACCGCGTCAGAAACCATAGATGAATATGTAACTGACCTTCGAAATAAAGCTAGAACATGCGAGTTTGCGCAGTTAACGGATAGTTTAATAAAAGATAAAATTGTTTGTGGTATTAAAGATGATGTAGTGAGAGCAAGATTGTTACATGAAGCAGAATTAACATTAGAAAAAGCTCTTGATATATGCAGATCTGCTGAAATAAGTGCACATCAAATGAAAATCATAAAAGATGAGGAAACTGCTGTAAACTTAGTGAAAAAGAAACTAAGTAAACATAATAAGAATACCTACAAAGAGGTAAATACCGATAAACAAAAGACAAAAGTTTGTTCTAAATGTGGAACATCTCATGACTATCGAATGTGTCCAGCATATGGAAAAATCTGTCATAAATGTAAAAAGTCAAATCATTTCGCGAATCAGTGTAAAAGCTATATAATAAAAAATGAAGCAGTGAAGGTAAACAAAAAAGATAGACAAATTAAATTAATAAATCACGACTCTGAGGAAGAGTTAGAATTTTATGTTGGCACATTAAACCTTAATTCAGATAACAAGGAAGAGAAATGGACTGTTGACGTTAATGTAAATAAAAGTAAAGTAAATTTGCAGATAGATACTGGAGCAATGTGCAATGTTATTTCTAAAAGCAAAGTGAAATTGCTGAATGTTCCGATACAGAAGTCTGAAATTAAAAGATTAGTTACATTCTCTGGGAATAAAATAGATACTTTAGGAAAAGTAGTACTTAACTGCCAATATGGAAAAAATAATTTTGTTGTGGAATTCCAAGTTATTGACAAAGAAGTACCTTCTATATTAGGATTAAAATCATGTTTGCAACTAGGTTTGATTCAAAAAGTAATGTCTGTTTACACTGAAGACTTACTGGAGGAATACAAAGATGTATTTGAAGGCTTAGGTTGTTTGAATGGAGAATATAAAATCCAGTTAAAACAAGATGTAACACCAGTCATTCATCCTCCAAGGAAAATACCCATAGCTATACGTGATAAAGTTAAGAAAGAATTACAAAGAATGGAAAATTTAAATGTTATTGAGAAAGTAAGAGAACCAACTGAATGGGTAAATTCAATGGTCACAGTTGTCAAACCGAACAAAATAAGAATATGTTTAGATCCTAGAGATTTAAATAAAGCTATAAAACGAGAACATTATCCGATGTTAACCATTGACGAAGTTGTCACTAGAATGCCTAACGCAAAACTATTTTCTGTTTTAGATGCTAATAGTGCTTTTTGGCAAATCCAGCTTGACGAAGAAAGTAGTAATTTGTGTACATTCAATACACCTTTTGGCAGATACAAATTCAAAAGATTACCTTTTGGCATATGTTCAGCTCCAGAAATTTGCCAAAGAAAATTAAGCCAAATAATAGAAGGTCTAGAAGGCGTTGAATGTATTATAGATGATATCTTAATATGGGGATCTAATGAAAAGGAACATGAGTTACGACTTAAAAAAGTACTCCAGAGAGCACGAAAAAATAATTTGAAGTTCAATAAGGCTAAATGTAAAATAAAAGTTAATCGTGTGAATTATATAGGGCACGAGTTAAGTGAAAATGGACTAAAACCTGATTTTTCTAAAGTGGAAGCAATTGTTAAAATGCCAGAACCTACAGATGTGCCTTCGCTACAAAGATTTTTGGGAATGATTAATTATTTAGCCAAATTTATTCCTAACTTAACTACTATTACTGCACCATTAAGACAGTTACTTGAGAAAAATGTTCTCTGGCACTGGACTGAAAAGCATCAAAAAGCTTTCGAAACACTTAAAGAATTGATTGCAAAAGCACCCGTATTAAAATTCTATGATGTTAATAAGGATGTAACTCTTTCAGTAGATGCAAGTTCTGAAGGATTAGGTGCTGTTTTACTACAAGAAAACCAACCAATTGCTTATGCTTCCAGAGCTCTAACAAAAAGTCAGAAAAATTATGCTCAAATAGAAAAAGAGCTTTTAGCTATTACTTTTGGATGTTCTAAATTTCATCAATATATATATGGCAAACGTATTACAGTTGAAACTGATCATCGACCATTAGAAAGCATAACTAAGAAACCTCTTTTTAAAGCACCACAGCGATTGCAAAGAATGCTGTTAAATTTACAAAAATATGATCTAGATGTACGGTACAAAAAGGGGAAAGACTTATTAATAGCAGACACTTTGAGTAGAGCATATTTGAATACAACAGCAGAAGATAATGATGAAGATACAGAAATTTGTACACTGATTCCAGCATCTGATGAAAAAATTTATGAATTGAAGAAAGAAAGTGAATGTGATGCTACACTACAGTGCTTAAAGAAATATATTCTGAGAGGCTGGCCAGAAAGGAAACATCAGGTAGAACCTCAAGTCAAAGTATTTTGGGACTACAGAGATGAGTTGACAATGGAAAATGACTTATTTTTCAAAGGAGGAAGGGTAATTATTCCTTTATCTATGCAAAAGGAAATGTTAAATTTAATTCATGAGGGTCATTTTGGTATAGAAAAATGTAAGAAAAGAGCTAGAGATGTTTTGTTTTGGCCACTTATGAACAAGCAGATAGAAGATACAATTTCAAAATGTTTTATATGTAATGAATACCAGAACAAAAACATAAGAGAGCCTATGATACCACATGAAATTCCCAATTTACCTTGGTATAAAGTTGCGACAGATTTATTTGAGATTAACAAAGATGTATATTTATTAATTGTAGATTACTATTCCAACTTTTTTGAAATCTCTAAACTACCGGATACTCGAAGTCAGACAGTGATCAGTTACATGAAATCTCATTTTGCAAGATACGGTATACCATTGATAGTGATATCTGATAATGGACCTCAGTTTGCAAGTAAAGAATTTGCAGAATTTGCAAAGAAATACCAATTTAAACATATAACAAGCAGTCCATACCATCCACAGTCGAACGGATTAGCAGAGCGTTCAGTACAAACGGCGAAGAAATTGTTAAAGAAAGCTCAAGCAGATCATGCTGATCCTTATTTAGCATTGTTAGCTCATAGGAACACTCCAACTAATGAGATGCTAGGATCACCAGTTCAACGACTTATGAGTAGAAGAACAAGAACGGTTCTTCCTACATCTGAAGAATTACTTAAACCTCAAGTTGTGAAAAATGTAAAAGAAAAAATCAACCAAGAAAGAACTAAACAGAAGTCATATTATGATCGTCATACAAAAACATTACCATCGCTAAATAAAGGAGATTGTGTTCGGGTATATCAAGATAATCGCTGGAAACCAGCAGTTGTAGAAGAAGTGCATAAGACGCCTAGATCATATATACTTAGAACAGGTGGATTAGTATTGAGAAGAAATAGAAAAGATATTAGAGAAAACAGTTCAGCTGTTGAAGAGAATATCAGAGGAAGAGAACAAGGAGTTAATACACAGAAAACAGATGTAAAAGGATATGATTCCAGATATTCTCAAGGGCAAAGTTTAAAAGATCAACTACCAAACTCTGCTAACTCAGAAACAAGGAACGGTGAGCTAAGAACTAGAAGCGGGAGAGTGATTAGAAAGCCGGCCAGATATTTGGATTGATTTAAGACTGTTAAAACTTTTGAACTCTTTAAAAAAACGGAAGATGTAATATTTAATAATTTGTAAATGGTAACATGTAATATTTAGTAACTTGTAATTGGCAACACTTTGGATACGAAGATAAAAAAAATAGAACTATGCTGGTATAGCAGTTCTCTGTGATTATACATTCTAAGATTGTAAATAAATTATTTCTAAAAGCTAAAAGTGTACCCTCATAATTTTATAAGAAGCACAAACGTAACCATTGTAATTGACACACTTAGAGGACAGATTTCCAGTTATGTATAAATGCATTGCCATATTTATATTGATAAATCAGGGAGGGATACCTATACTTTTGAATGATTTGAACCTGTGTTCATAAAAGCTTTCTTCATTGGAAAACAAAAGGTTAAGCTTGAGTTTGAGTTATTGTTTAGCAAACTTCAGTTTGAATTTGAAAGACTACCTGACTTTGGTTTGCTGAGAATTCAAATGTTTAATGTATTGTACAAAAAGAAGACTGATGAAGAAATTATACAAATTATCTTACTTAGGTTACTGGCTCAGATACAAGATTTTTCCAACTGAGAAATAAGACAACACTGGAAACCTGTTTGAATTTGCCATAAAATTAGGAAACAGACATGTGGCAGATAAGACAAGCATGGTGGAATAAAGCTAGTGGACAAATGGGCAGACTTTTATGACTGACCCTCAGCAAAGACCAAGTTTGGCCAGAATAAGATAATAGAAGAAAAGACTGAACTGCCAGTGGCATCCGCCAAAATGAAGGGCAGAAGTGAAAACAGGGGGAACATAATACAAAATATGTAACCTAGACAGGGGTACAAAGGTAGGAGGGTGCAATAACCTCGGAGGCAAAAAAAATCGGAAACTGTAAATCTCAAGTAAATACTTTAATTATTAAACATTTGGCATTGCTGTTAGCGCAGTTAGTGTTAAACAAGTTTCCTGCAGATGCATTGATAGACACTGACGCTTAATGCAGCTTTTGTTTTCCTTCAGAAATGGTTTTTCCGCAAATACTTTAAAAAGCATAGAGCGTTCAATTTAGGTAAAGCAAAGGTTATTGCCGCTCAAGGCAAGTACTGCACGGACACAGGTATAATAGCATTGCATGTGCGAGTAAAAAATGACGAATACAAGTTTGTATTCCTTATCGTGAAAAATCTACAAACATCTGAAATTTAAGATATGGATTTATTAAAAGTGATCCATTAAATTTTCAGGCACCTATTTTACAGCTACATATGAAAATTTGGTCTGTCAGTTTTCTACATTATTCGATGAGCAACCAGGTCTCACTCAAATTGTGGGTTACAGCATTGATACAGGTAACGCGATCCCAGTAAGAGCAAAGCCTTATTGCTACAATAAGAAGACGGAAAAATAAAAGATCATATTCAGGAAAAGGTAAACAGTAAAATTATAACGCCAATCAGTAGCTCTTACGATAGCCCTGCAGTACTGTGTAGGAAGAAAAATAATCTCCCATTGATTGACTCGAGCGTGGCTTTTTGCAGTTGATTACCTAAACAGTGTCACTAAGCATCCTGTCTGTCCCCTTCCCATGGCTGGAGGGATTATACATAAGATTAAAACGACACAGTTCATGACCATTTCAGATCTAAGATCTGATATTTTGAAATTGGTTTAAAGCCAAAAGAAGTAATGAAGACCGGATTTTTACAAAGTCAGGCGTGTATGCCTTTCTAAGATTACCGTTCGGCTTATGCGGAGCACTCGCGTATTTTGAGCGGGCGATGAACGTCATTTTGAGACCGAACCTAGGGGAAAACATTTATCTAAATAATATAATATTTACTAGTGACGACTGACGAACACATTAAAGCCTTACATGAAGTATTTTCGCTTCTAAATGAAGCAGGCCTAAAATTAAGTGCCTCCGAGGTAAATTCGCAGCAAAACGTCTTTACCTAAGATAAAAATATCGAAGAAAAGTATTGCGAGTGAAAACTCTAAAATAATAGCTATCAAAATTACCCTCCACCTAATACTGCAAAGAAGTTAGTTTCATTCTTAGGCCTGTGTTCATATTATAAGACTTTGATTAAAGGCTTCGCTAAAATAACTGAGCCCTTATCACAATTACAAAGAAAAAACTCGTTTCGCTTGGTCAGCCGAGGCAATACTGCTTTCGAGCAATTGAAGCAAGCCTTAACGCAAGCGCCTGTGTTAACGTTACTTTAGACTATGAAAAAAAATTGGAAATTTCTATAGATACTTCCGATGACTATTCTTATATGGAGCTCTTCTTATGCAAAAAGCCCAACCGATAAATATTTAAGTAAAACTTTTAATACAACATAGAGACATTATAAGGCAACTGAGCCAGAAATGCTTGCAGTTTTATTAGCGGTACGAATCATGCGGGAGAAAATTTGTCACCAAAATTGACGGGCCTTTAAAATTCTACTTTATTATTAAACATACTACCAGTAAAGAAAATACGGTAGCCCATGCAGTCTCAAGACTAAAGTTAGATGAGGAAGGGAGTGCAATAAAATGTTCTATACAAGTACTCCAAATACATACAATGCAATACATACAATTCTATACATACAATGTTCTATATTATAGCAAAAATGTTTACTCGCGGGAAATTATTGTGGAAGACTTATGGAGGGATCCTGAATTTAAAAAGATTTACCCTTATTTGAAAGATTCTGATCATTTTAAGCACCATGACATTACGGTGATCAAAAATAGAGCTGAGAGGTACAAAATTATCGACAATCTTTTAATCTCTGCAAAAATTACTAATCAGAATTACAAATTTAGACCGGTTGTTGCAGCTAGTTCAAGCATTTTGCACGAGTTAGATGATCCCCCATTTCCGGCCAAAATGGACAGTACAGTGAGTTTGTGAGATGGTATATTTTCCGCATTTGCAAACGTTTGTATTTGGATATGTCAGATCGGGCCAGCATCAGAATTTAAAATGACTGATATACAGAAAATAATAAAGGAAGCTATAAGAAATGCAGATATTACTACGGTAAAGCAAAAGTTATGCTACAACAGAAAAAGCCGTGAAGTAAATTACAAGGTGAGAGACAATGTTCTAAAATTAAATATTCATTATCCTGTGCTCGAAAAGGTAGAAGGGGGAAGTTTTGTTTACAATTTCAAGGACCATATTGTGATTGAAAAAACTTCGAGAGACGGTAATTTATTTAAAAGGCAGAAACAGGAAGAGATAGTAGCTAACATGGAACAAATCAAGCCATATTTGGGTAAGGCTGAGATGCAGATGTTTAAAGGATTTTAAAACAACACGTTTTTCAATATCATTAAAACAATATCAATAAGCTTCACTTTTACTATAAAAATAGCAGCAATTTCAAGTATAAGGAACTTAATAAAAATATTAAAGATCTTAAAAACCAATCGATTATTACCACCAATGACAAAGCTAATAAATACCTTATCATTTGTATTATTATAAGTAAAAAATGTATCAAGAACTTATTAACTGTAAGCATAATAATAAGATTACTTATCAAAGGTCTAAAGTCCAAACAAAACGTACTTATTAGATTTAAAGCTTTTCACAAAAAACACATAATTACCTGCAAGCTCAATAAAATAAACTCTCCAATTTGTGTGCACTATGAGTATTACACCAGAATCCAATCAAATTCAGTTTCATAAGTAATGGGCTAAGTAATTACAAAAAAAGGGATTGATATTCACCAAAATTCTCAGAGAGATTTATAATGAGGTCCAGATACAAATTTTTATTGTCCTATACGACAAGAGAAAATTTCAGAAAGTTATTAAACTATTAATAAACGACAAATTTGCAATACTACTGCTACGAATTTGAGAATTTATACACTATTTTGCCACTTTATGAAATTTACAATTGTTTGATTGACCGTTGCAATACCTTTTCCATCATTAAACGTTTACTTGATTCCGGGCCTTTTATCTAAAATGACAAGTTTTCGTAATTTTATTAATTATCATAATAAAATATTTCTGGAAATTAATGGTATTTCTATGATTACTAACTATTCAACTGTCATTTTAACTTGTTCCTCTTCGTTAAAGAATATAATTTTATTAACAATCAGAATTTTTCTAATTTATTTGCAGATATAAATATGACATCATTGCCATTAAGGAAATTAAAAAATAAAACTTCTGTCCTAAAAGCCATAAACTTAACACAATTAATAAAGATGACACCGAAGCATATTATTTAGATCTAAAAATTTATAACTCAATAAAATTACTTTATTTCACTAAAGAAGACTTTTCAGTTTTGATGCAATGAAATTAATTAATACAATCCAAAATCTCCAAAAAAAAATGAACGCAAACACTATTCTTAATCAGACTTAAAAATCTGGCAGTTGCATTTACTTCTCTCGATACAACAACCATCTGATGACGGTCTGCCGAGAGCTGTAAATTCTTCTTCTATCATGGTTCATTATGACTTATCCTAATTTTGCACTTTTTAGATCTTTTTTCATAGTTATTGCTTATTTATTCATACATATCCTTATTGCTTATGCAAACATTTATTAATTTGTAACAGCTTGATGCATTTGAATATATATTGAAATATTTTTTTATATATCAATATATATATCAATTATTTATATATATATATAAACACCAGTAACTATCACAATATTATTTACATAAACGCAAATTCCAGTAAGAATACATATCAATATTACCCTTATGACATTTACTAAAATACTTTTATTTCTAACTTCAGTGTGTCTTTGATCTAGTCCGCTCTCAATGTTGTCCACTGTGACTTCCCAGACCTCAGATCATTTAAAGTTGCTTGAACTGCTGTCTATGTCATCTGCTGCAGCTTGTATGTCTTAGCCATCATCACTGATTTCATCGTTTTTGTTACCATTCTTTCTGTCTTGCTCAATGCAATGATCTTCAGAACTATAAAAAATATCAGATGTCTGTTTTCTGTTGTTCTTCCCTGTTATGCTTCATTCTTATATATTAAATTTAACTTTTGCCATAACCTTTGGCCCACGGTCTTAACATCATTTGGTGCTCGACTAAAATTTAGTACTTCACCTTTGGGTACCGTAAAAAATAATGCAAAAAAAAGATATATATTTATTATATAAGTTCATTTCAGGTTGAGAACCAATATGTATATGTGTGCATAATAATGAAATACCTCAGATGTGATTCAGATGATTGAATATGTATTCTAGATAAAATATTAAAGTCATAATGTATGCTATGACAACTCCCTTAAGTTAAAAAATAAGTATAAGGTTGAGAATATCGTTTTCTTGTATGGTCGTATTTCATATAAGGCATCAGAGAATTCGAGTGTTAAGAAGTATATAACTGTATAAATAATATTAAGAATTGAATTTGGTAATATTGTTACGAATTTCACATTTAGTTGGCTATTTATTTAGAATTGTAATTAGATTTGCTTCATGTTGCCTTAGCAACGCAGACGATTTTTGAATAGAAAGCTACGCCGAAAAAAAAAGCAATAAAAATAAAAGAGCGCGTGCCTTTAATGCTTAATAAATAAATATCTCGTAATTACTGTTGCCATCCAGAAAAATCTAGAAAAATCGTGATTGTTCTACTGATAATTAAAAAGCTTATAAAAGCCGAGGTGAAACACCTCATCTCAGTTAGTGAGTTAGTTGTTGTTGTTGCTGTTATACTTGTAGCTGTAAAAAGCGAACTGCTGTTTGTTTACTTAATGCTGTATTGATTGTAGTGATTTCGCTGTGAGATAGAACTATTTTATCTGTTTTGAACTGAGTTTTTGCTAAACGTTTGAGATATTGTGATATTGTGCGAAGATTTGTGAAGAAATATTTCAGCATTTTAATTTATTTATTGTGAAAAAAATAAATTTTTGTTAACCTTTTACGACTTGTGCATTCAATATATTACGAACCCGTACGCACGTAACAATTTTTGGTGTCAGAAGTGGGATTTTTGAATGCCATTAACTAGAGCAATGGAAGAACAATTAAGGCAATTCATGGCAGCCTTTGCTGCATTTAAAGAAGAAATTAAAGCTGGCCAAGATTCCGTGAAAGAGGAGATGAAAGCTGTTCAAGAATCTGTTAAAGATGAAATGAATTCTGTTCAAGAAAAGATGGAGAAATCTGTTAAAGATGAAATGAATTCTGTTCAAGA
>KK121662.1:31770-43727 GCA_000611955.2 Stegodyphus mimosarum | reverse complement strand
TTAATAAATAAATATCTCGTAATTACTGTTGCCATCCAGAAAAATCTAGAAACATCGTGATTGTTCTACTGATAATTAAAAAGCTTATAAAAGCCGAGGTGAAACACCTCATCTCAGTTAGTGAGTTAGTTGTTGTTGTTGCTGTTATACTTGTAGCTGTAAAAAGCGAACTGCTGTTTGTTTACTTAATGCTGTATTGATTGTAGTGATTTCGCTGTGAGATAGAACTATTTTATCTGTTTTGAACTGAGTTTTTGCTAAACGTTTGAGATATTGTGATATTGTGCGAAGATTTGTGAAGAAATATTTCAGCATTTTAATTTATTTATTGTGAAAAAAATAAATTTTTGTTAACCTTTTACGACTTGTGCATTCAATATATTACGAACCCGTACGCACGTAACAATATTTTTTGTTACCATATTATAATGATAAATATATCAATCCATAGACATGAATAATATCATTGATTAATGGAACTGATAGTGAGTTCTTCTTGGCAGTTTACGAACTATGTCTATAGCTATCATCTCCCCAGCTGCCAAATCCTTCTCAGGAGTTAAAACGTGGCTTGATATTTTCTTAGTTTTGATTTATTTTGTAAGCAATCTGAACAATTCTCTACAAAACTTTTAATATCACTGTACATACTTCTCCAGTAAAATTTGGTTTTCACAATCTCATATGTTTTTTGAACATCAAAGTGAAGCTCATGAACAGTTTATAGTACATCTTTAATTAGTGTCTTATATATTATGATCTTGTTTTGTACACTTCTGTTTTTATTCTGGCATCAGTGAGTTTTACTTTTATCACTAACACATCTGTTTAACTATCACTAAAATATTATTCTACCATATTTTTCTGGTTTTTATGCATTTTTTATAATTATTTTTATATATGAATCCTCTCGTTGCTTTCTAATTGTGTTTTAAATAGAGAGATTGCCACTGGTAATAAAAATATTCATGTTGTTTACCAATACTTCCTCTGAAACTAAACTCTTGATAAGTAATCGGCTAACTTTTTTGCAACCAGGAATATGCTCCACAGTATATTGAAATGCCTACAGGTGTAATAACCAGCGTGCTACAATATCAGGATGTTTCTCAAGAATGATGTGGAATATTACTGGTTTGGCATCAATAAATATTATAAATTTTTTCCCCCAGTTGTTTGTGAAATTGTTACACAGATCTAAAAACTGCATTAAGTTCTCTCCTTATTGAAGGGTACCTAGCTTCCTCAAGTGCTATAATCTTCGAGTAACATTCTACAGGAAAATACTTATCTTTCTACATCAATATGTCACAAATAGCTGACCTTGATACGTCCGTGACTAAATATAAAGGTTTATCACTTTCTATATTTGTTATCGTGGGATTTTCCTATATTAACTCCTGTATCTTATTTAAGGCATTCTGGCGTTGTTGATTCCACATAAATGGAATATGCACCCAAACTTTATGAACACGTTAGTGAAATTAAGCAACGAATGGACGAATTCATTTCAAATTTAGAACAGCTTGCTTTCCGTATTCCTTTGAAATGCTGAAATTATATGAATACCAAAAACAAAAATCGGAAAATTGTGGTTAAAATGCTAGTAGGAAAATATGCCAGGGAAAGTTATACCCTATTAAGTGCGATATATTATATATTTGTGCTTGTGTGTGTCTACGTGTGCGATTTATTGCCCTTTTTGTACTATGATAATATACCCACTTATCTATCTATACCAGTTACACACGAACTTCCAGAAAATATATGAATATATGAAGAGAAAATGTTTTAGAAGCAAATCTAGATTCCAGTAATTTCAAACTGAATTTGTGATACTGATTACTATTATAACCTTCACGAATGTACTAATTAACATCTCTAATACATAGCAGATGCGGGTTTCTCATACTAACAAAAAAGGATCCACAGATGATTTATATTTTGTGCCAAATGTATATAATACTGTTTCTCGTCCTAAATGGATAATATAGGAGACAAAAATACTACTTCCATATGCTAGATTTGTTATGCTGAAACACCGTTTCATATACTAAAAATCTTAAGCTTGTTACTAATTTCTTTCTATTCACATTTAATATTTACAAACAGGTTTTATTATTTTTATCAATACGAATCCCTAAACTCATCTTAATAATTTATTATTCTCTATTTTAAAGAAGAGTATTTGTTCAAGAATTTTCTGTACAAAGAATGTAAGTAATTTTTCTTTTTTGCCTGAATAATGAAATAAAAATATATAAATGAATAAATTACAAAAAGACTAAAATGAAAAATGCAGAACACTTAACATTTTTATGCGATACGTCAGAAAAATGTTACACGTCTGATGCATAGCTACTATAAATAATAGTGTATGCTAATTACTGCAAAGCAACTTTTCAAAGTCTTACACTAAGTATAAAAATATTTATTGGGTTCTTTTCTTCCAAACAATGTACAGGTACGGGTACCATGTATCATCAAAACACTTCCTTTAAATGAAAGTCATAAATTCTTTATTCTTTTATATTTACCAGAAATTATTTCTCTTATATTCTACAGCGAACTACTCATTATGTTCCGAAAACTTGCTGTTACAATTTTTTCAAACAACATGCAAAACTTTCTTTCTTATTTAATCAAATTATTAAATTCATTACATGCTGTTAATATCGCTTTTATTTAGATAAATTCATAAGTTTGATGTTAACTTTGAAATTTCCAGTCTAGTTTTAATTCTGGAGTAGGAATAAATTCAAATTTTAGTGTTTGTTTGAGTATTAAAACAAACGTCTGAATTATTTGTGTAACTAAAAAGTATACGGGTAATTTAATTTAATAAGTAAAATAATAGCATAAAAACGTAATTAAAATATTCAAGGATTGTGAATTGTTTTTAACTTATTTAAAGCAAAAAATAGGGAAAAAATATTCCAAATTTCACTTTCTATGTTAATTAAGAAACTATTATTGGTTTGTTCTGAAAACATAATTTGATAAATAATAAAGGAAATTTGATAGTGATGAAAAAATGGAAGCAAATTATTTTAGCTAATTATTTTCATTTAAGCCACGTAAATTTAATTTAAAGGTTACCAAAATTTGTATTATTAATACCTGTTTTAAGCCACTTAGGTTTCGCAGTCAGCAATTCCTACATACGTTCAGACGTTGTTTCATATTAATCATCTTTTATCTTCAGAAGATCAACTTAATCTGTTCATATTTAAATTTAAATTCTTTTAAGCTTTTATAGTTATTTATAAAATATTTATTTAGTGTTATTTATGCGCAAAAATACAAATTAATTACATTATTGTCCCTTTTCCCTCTTCCAGTTTAATAGGAAACATTTGGAATTCCCAGCCTGAAGTGAAATGTCAAAGTGTGAAAATTTTAAATTAGTGAAAGTGAGACTTCTCGCTTATTTAGCTCTGTTTGACTCAAATATACCAACAGTCGAAAGATGAACAAGTCGTAAATATGTTGACAGTTCTAAAACTGAAGATATGTGGAAGAAGGGAAAAATGTGCGACACAATTTTATTTAAATTTTATTTGCAGCTAAATATTGAGCATATAATGACTTGTATATTTTTTTATTTTGGATATCTGTACTCAGTTTTTTCATATGTTATTACAATATATTCTCAGGTCCACTGAAAACGGTTTAATTTTTATAGCAAAATTAGTAATGCTTTAACATGTCACGTGTTTTCTGTTACACACGGTAATGCGTGTACATGTGATTAAAAGACTCAGATCGTAAACAGAAAAAATGAGCTTAGATACACAGATATAAGATGAAATACTATAAATGTAATTTCCCTTTCACAGGGTTTTTTGTTACATTTGTTTAATTTATTTTATTGCAAAAATGCAAAGTTGGTCGGCTTTGAAAATGGCTTCGGTTTGCTTGACCTTTGAAATTAGCTTTTCAGTGAAGATAATAGTTATGGTTAATAGTTGAAAGCAACTGCTTTCAATTACAAAAATAAAACTTCTGCATATGTATATGTAAGATGTAATAAAACACGATGGTTACGCTAAGAAATAATTGGCAACCTCAAAACCGACTATTCTAAATTTCATATTCTCCCTCTAACTTCATATTTTCTCCCAAAGTCGAGGTCTTGTTAAAATCATATGATGCTTACATAACGCTGCTTGCAAAGAGAACTAAAACCTAAAAGTAACCAATCGCAGCTTAGCTGTATGTATGAGCCTGAAATACTGTTTCGCGAGCAATCACGTCATTCCTTTTCTTAGCTTCTCCTGCCCTACGAAATATCCCTGTGCTGCTATGCATAATTGCTGTCCTTGTTTTTTACCTAAGATGATGCAGTATTGGTTTAACTCATGTACGTAAAAATTATTATAGCTACCTATGATCGAAAAATATCTTGTCTACCAAAACAAATAATCTGATGTGCATAAAAATAAATACGGTGAGTCTTCGAATTCAGTCTAGCTTCGTCGCCATGCCTCTACACTCAGCCTTTATGACTGTCAGATGTAAAAAGTATCGGTTTCTTCTATAACTGCATCGCTTTCAAGCACCGCTCATTAAAATATCTCATATATATGTTTCGTAATACATCCATAGCGGCAAACGCATGTGATAACACGATTAGGTGATACTGATATGCCTCCAAGTACATAGCAATTAAAAAATTCCTGGTAATCCTCAAAATCAGATGATAATCGGTAATTTTATGATGATAGGAAAATTATAAAATTAGATGAAAGTCATAAAGTCAGATGATAATCTCTAATTTTTGTGTCCATTTTTAGTTTTATCGGAATGTAACATAAAACTCCCACAAATAATATTCTAATGTATTTTAAAGCAATTGTCACTAATTCCGATAATTAGCCATCCAATATTAAATTAAGTTTGGAAAAATTAAAAGCTCAATGTGGATGTTCGACAGCGATTGTTATTATTGATTCTAAATTCGACCTGTTCCAGGGATCTTTTAAATTTCAGCCAACGTATGAAGAAATTTAATAATCATTCGTATGACATAGCTCAGATTATCTGTTTCAAGAGAACAGGGAAAGTAAGAAGTAAAAAAGGAAGAGCATTTATCTTAGTTTTAGTTATATGATGGATTTCGATATTTTTGACATTTCTTAATTTTTTTTTCATTTCTGACTTGATGATGATTTTCGACTGACCTGATACTTGTTTAAGAATCAATTCCAAAGCTATATGAAGAAGAATAAACGACACAATGTATTTATATGTACAACGCTCTCTGTCGAAGCTACTATTGACTGAGCGAATGCTAGTGTTGCATTCGAGAGCAAGATTTCATATCTTTATGTGCTAATGGGCACTGCATTTTCCACTAAGAGATCAGAATACTGAATGAAGTTCTTAATAGATTATTATAAAATTGCATTTATTACCGGTCATTCAATATCAGTTATATTTCCTCTAAGTTATAGCAAAAATAATCTTATTTATTTAGCTTTTAAATTAATGCTTCAATGCTTGAATAGTTATTAGTCGAGGCGATGAATTTGGAAAGTTGTAACTTAAACTGATGGTAAACTACACCTCATTTAACCTTCCTCTGTTAAACAGTGAAGAAGACGTATTGTATTTGTCCTTCACTAAGTCTAGAAATCTTATTTGCACAGAAAAAAAAGAAACTAAACTAAAATTTATTTTATTATTTACTATTCGTAGGGTCAAGTGAATTGTACAAAAACATGTCCACCTCTCCTTGTCTCGCCATTGGAATACAAAAGGCTTAAATATTTACAGCGCATTAAATATATTTAAATATACATACCCAGTTCTAAATTATTCACGACATCTAAGCATAAAGGCTACAAGCCACCAGAAAACAGGGACCAAAATCCAGGTTGAGAAACAAGTAAAGGTGCATGAGATAAAGGGTTTTCCTGGTTTAAGACAAACGTTCCGTTTAAACTGCACATTCGCTCGTTACATAAATCGCACCTAATTTACATCTTACTGAGGTTGATAAAAAAATAGAAATTGCAAGACAGAATTAATGTAAAAATGTACTAATTAAAATGAGCCCCAGAAAGCGATATTTGTTCTCTTTGACTTTGGACGGGTTTATATCTCACACCTGTTAGGGTACTGTTTCATTTTTGCTCTGTTAAGTTGTTTATCTGATTATATACTACTCTCTGTAAGAAAGGCAGCTTCACAGTACAAGTAACATCAATGTTATTGTTATGTACTAGTACATTAATGTTACCGTAACATGCAATGTTACGTATTTTAACAATTTGATAAGAAGGTTTTGCATAATTTTTACTTGAATTATTTTCTATATAGGAGTAATTTTATGGTTAAAAAAAGGTACGTTCTTAAGAAGCATAATTAATTGACCGCTCGAACTGAATGTTGCAGAATGAGTTTTAAAAACTACATATCAAAGAAAAGCAAACATTCTGCTAACATTATAGAGCGACAGCATACGGAAATATCAAATTTGAAGTACTTTTTAGAATTTGGAGATAAGCTAACAAACATGAAACACTAAAATGTATAGTAAGTTTTGTAATGAAGTGCAAGTCATATTTCAAATTAATAAAAATTCAGTTTAGTTTCAAATAGTACATGATTAATAAACATTGTGTCAATTATTAATTCATAATTGTACTAATTCTGTAATTTAATAATATATTTTTTATGTTTCGATACTGATGATGAAGGCGCTAATTAAATGCAGAATTTCCTGAAAATTATAAAATAATATTGAAAAATTTTAACGTTTAGTAAAGGGCGAGAGAAAAAAAAATTATCGAGTAAAATACTAATCATAAATTGTTTGATCTTGCATTTACCCTCAGATAAACACGTAAATTTCCAGAATAACGTTATATTTAAATATACTATTAATCAAGTGATAACATTTACTCTTAAATTGCCACAATATGGAGCATTTCAAAGACGAAACTGTTTGTTAATATTCAAAATAACTTTTGCACTTGCGAAAATGGAAACGAAACTTCATTTTTGATATTTGAGTACGGAGTGTGACACTACAAAATCATTAAAAGAAAAAAAAAAGTAAATAGGAGTGCCCCTAATTGGGGCTTTTAGTGCTGTTTCTAACATGATCTCCAAATATGTGATACTTTAATAAGGATTGCATTTTGCTTTAAACTTACCAACATTATGCATCAAGGCCGACATTTTCAGTTTTCAAGCAGAGCAATTTCGAATACATGGTTTCCAAGCTTGGCCACATTTAAGCAAAGGTATTGTAATTAAAAATTAATGTGATGCATTGGATTAAGGAAATATTTTAGCAACAGTCGTAAGTCTCAGCTGTAATATTAAACTAATGGAAACATCAAATTTCTTAAAGTTATCTACTGTGAAAGCTCTTTAGGCGATCCTCAAGCCCATGGGTATTATTTGCTATACACTATTATTTTATATCGAACTGTAACTTACCTCACGTTTCTACCATTTCAGTAATCACTGTATTCAACACCTCAACTAAATTACATTACATCGAATCTTAACAAAATTTGTGACCCTAGGTCCTGTTATTTTAACTATTTAGGTTTTCAAAGAGAAAGAGCTTAAATTAAGACATCAGTTGCTTTTACATCCATGCATATTGTTATGAATTTTGTACTTAGATAGGTAATTTTAGTAGAATTTAAAAACAAATGGTTGCATTTTTTTTCTCGTAATGCAGTGCGAGACACATTTTAAGACAAAGCTATGCCGGAAAAGTAAGAATACCGGGGCAATCGCATTTAACATTGAATAATGGGTATCTCGGTAATTTGGCGAGATATCGCCAAACTGAAAACGGTTTTGGCAAATTACTTTGTTGCCAAATTTGGTAAGAAGTTATCAAAAGTTGCTAAATTTAACAACTATTTGGCCACATTGTATCACCGTAAAAGTATTGTAACTGCATAAATGTAATAGACCATTATTTTCGTTGTAACCGCAATTCTACCTTCGTATTGCTTCCCAGTAATTTTGAGACGCAGAATGTATTAGAAATATCTCAAAAATACTGTATCTAACTGTAATTTCGATTCTAGTACATTCCGCTTTGATTTCTAGTACTTTGATTTCTAGTACATTCCGCTTCTAAAAATTACTGTTATACAGGAATTTTGAGAAGCGGAATGTTCAAGAAGAAAGAAGAAATGAAGAAGAAGAAATATTCGGCGACAGGTTGAAAACTATTTAAGGCCGAAGAGAGAGCATCTGCTCTCAGTTACTTAGTTATTGCTGTTGGAAGTGGTAGTTCCGCGTGAACTGAGACAAATCCGAGTTAGCTTTCTCTTTCGTTCCGAATTAGCTTTGTTTGGAATACGTATAAACTTATTTTGAATTTACTCACAAAAGGCTTGAAGTATAATGAATAGGAAAAGGAGTTTTTTAATTGTTGTTCGAAATGAAATTTTATTAAAAGTTTCAAAAACATTATTTCTTTCGCTATATTATGGGAAACATTTTAAAGTGTATTAATTATGCGAGTCTTAGACATTTGAAGCTTTAATCAAAATGATTTAGGGAAATGCTTAGCATGTCCGCATACTGAGAAAAAGATTAAGGTTTGTTTCCTATGGAGACCACAGTGAATATTTGAAAACTTCTTGCTTTAAAAATGCTAATATTTCCTTGAGTTTTATTATACATTTTTATTAATACATTGCGTTCATTTTAAAACAGGTATGAAACAAAATCAATGTATGAATCTTGTAGTTCTATTATTTGACTTTATTGTTCAGTTATGTCAATTTTTACAATTGCTTAGGGGAAAAATATAGAGTAGAGTAGAGAATACATAAAGCAATGATAATAATAAACATAACTTAAGAATAGTCAAATAAGAAAAATATAAGACTCGTACAATCATTTTGTTTCGAACCAGTCTTAAAATAAATGAATTGCATTTGCTATGCTCCATGTAATCGGAATTTAAAAGAAGCAAGATAGTCATAATCTCAGTAATTTTGGATTTTAGCTATGAATTTTATGAGTATTAAAAAGACGATTTATTTTGCCTTAGAAACAAAGAGATAAAGAATGGTAAATTTACTTTTGAAGCTGCATACATTGCGCACATAAAATTGTCTGTAATTACATTTCATTTCTTGAAATGCAATTACTTAATGTATGGTGAAACATTAATTACTGGCAGTTAATAAATATTTCCAAAAACATGTAATTACACAAAAGTAAAAATGTTACTATGCCTTGTAATCATTTTAATCAAAATTCTCAGAACCACTCAGTCAAACGCGGGTACCAAAATGAAATCCCACTTCTGACCCTGAAAAAGTTTCTGGTTTAATTTTCGTAAGCGACGAGGCTAGAAAAGAATTTTAATTCCCTCTGCTTGTTGATTACATGTGTCTAAGAGAAACAGGAGGCCTTCTTTAATAACCAGAACGATCCTCCTGTGTTCCTTTGTTTACATTTAATTCGGGGCTGTAATCACGTTAGCTTAATTGAATCTCATTCAACAAACAGATTTGATTCGAATTGTAAGCCGGTTACGAGAAGGATGCCACGCTTGGCTGAAGTTTGTCCCCATTTAAGTAAATTGAGCACGAAGGTCTTGGCTTCTGACCGTAAAGCTCAATGGTTTCGCGAGATATTCACGAGCCCTACAATTTCAAGCAGAAGTAAGTGCACAAGCGGTTAACGTGGTTTGCATTCTCAGAGTATTGCGCTAATATTGACTCTAATAATTGCTTTATAAGTTTACTTTGTTCTTAGAGTAAACACCAAGGCTGGTATTTTGAGTTGTATTCTTTGGAACCCAAGAGGTTTAACGAGTGCCACAATAAAGTGAATTGCATATTTATAGCCTAGTGTTTGGAAGTTACAGAAGGGAACTCGTAGATTAATTTCAGAATCTTAATAAAATAGGATTAACTTCTCTTGCAAATTTGTTAGACCTTATATATAAATACAAATATCTATCCCCTTCATCTAAATAACTGTGTAAGCTATGAGACACATATTTGCCATATATTTCCAAATTTTCTGTCACTTGAGAGTAGGCTTAAAGTTTTAACGGCATCTATCCTGTAAACGTATGTAATTTATAATATCGTTCTCGCTTCAGTTACAGTGAGTACTTCGATTTGTGCATACTCTTCAGTGTGATACACGCAAGAAATAATTCAGCCTTAAATTATTGAAAATATTAAAAGCATACTATAGACTATTTTGTAACTTATAAAATATTAACGCTACAAGAATACGTACCCAGAGTTAGACGCATTGCATTATTTAATACTTTCAGGCAAAAAAAGCTCTTTTAATATGCTTATGTTCCACATATTTCTTTAAAAATGCAATAACGGGATGTAAATCATGAACTAAATCAGGTTAAAAAGGCTTAATTTTAATTAGAATTTTATTTTGCTTCTAATAACTTACAATTCGCAAATCTGATATTTACAATACATATATTTACAATAAATAATTATCTCTCCGCAAGCATAAATAAATAAATTCAATTCTTCAATTTATTAATCTTTGTAAAGTTAATTTATAACATAACGTTAATTTATATTGATTGTGTTCGATACTTCTTTTATTCTGTCAACCAATACCGGAACAAAAACAAATTGAGCTCAAGTAGTGAATGAATTTGTATTTTATAGAGAGGACTCTACCAACTGTTTAAGTATTTATCATTGACTGCAGCTGGCTACTTATCCCTGAGACACCCGTCTGTGTGTCGATCTGTGTTTCGATGATTTTGAGTTTATTTCATTTTTTAAAGCGTAAGCTATAAGAGGCTGCATTTAATTTTGGGTTCGTTACGCCCTGAATTTTTATATATACTGCACATATTTAATATATAGGGAAATCTTATATTAATAAAGAAGTCATCAGAATTTCAGTCTTTACTATAATTTCACCTTTCCATATTCCTTACCAGAACGCAAATTATTTGTGAGTGTTTCAGCTGAGGCTTCTCGATTTAAAACAGAGAGAATTTCTTTCATCGGGAATGCGCTACTTGGTTAGTTTCTGCCAGCTCTAATTTTTTAAATTATTTAGCTTTGTGGTTTCTCGCTGACGACCTAAAATTCTGACCAGCTGGTAGAGTGATTGAGCCAGCTTCTTGTTAATATTTAATTGTATATTTTTGACTACTCTTCAACTTTTGATTTAAATTGCATTTATTTGCAGCACCACGAGTTGTGGTTATACGGAGCACAAGACAGTTCCCTTATATTCTAAATTATGTTTAAAGAAAAATGTATTTTGAGCTTGTTTAGACTTAAATGTTGTTCTCAGGCATAGAGGTAATTCGCTTCAGGTCTGACAGGGTTATGGGACTAAATTAGCATTACCAGATTAAGTGCAACCCTGCAAAGTACTTAAATTTCTGTCGCCCTGCACGTACCAATGTGCAGATTTTTGTAAAGCTGTTAGTTCTATAAGATGTAGATTCATTAAAAATTTTAATTACGTTTTGAATTCTGCCTGAAATTTTAGAGTTTATACTTCTAATTAGTGAAAAAGCGATAATTCTGAAGTATAAAGCGTGTGACGTCTCTTAGATAACCTGATTCCAATTTATGTCTATTTTCAAACAATTATTTGAAGAAAACGAATTATTCGTATAAGAAAAACTTTAACAAATTACAGTTTTTATATGCAAAAAAATCATTATTATTATATCTTTGTATGAAGTAGTGTAGTCACGAAAAATTTCGGTATCATATTTTAACGGAATACACATTGTGACTGCTATCCAATGCGATTTAACGATGTTAACCCAAAACGGATTATAAAATTGATTGAAAATGAATTCAGAAGAGCTTTCTTTGTGACGTCTATATGTACGTATGTATATATCTCTCAAAACTCAAAAATGATTATCCTCAGAGAATTCAAATTTTGCATATAGAATTGCTATAACATGTAGTTGTGTACCTCCTTTTTGGTTCAAATTAGCCTCA
>KK121662.1:0-30230 GCA_000611955.2 Stegodyphus mimosarum | reverse complement strand
ATATATATATATATGTACATACACACGCATGCACACACACATACACACACATGCATATATTTAGCGTTTTTCTCATTTGCAATTACCTATAGTGTGATAATTTCATAATAAATAAATATACACTAAAGAAGATTTGTTGTTAGAGATTTTTTATTATTTTAGGATGGAAGAATGTGCTTCTAAGATAATTATTCATATTGTTCGTGGCGGGCGAATCCTTTTCAAGGAAAAGGATCTAATTAGTAGCTGAGTTCTTTAAGAATTAACGTTGTTTACAAAACATCAATAAGTTATGGTTTCTAATCAATGTAAACTTTGAGTACTAAAATTAACAATGCATATAGCATAAATAAAAGTCTACGTGGTAATTCTTCCTTTCGCAAATTAGAGGTGAAAACCATAATTGAATGTGCATTTTTTATGGTCTTTGCATAGAAATAAACACATTTTTACGTTTTTGTTTCAGGTACTGAAATATGCAGTTGCTCAGATAGCATGTGCTTTAAACTTTCGTTCATTGGAAAGAATGTCTGTTCTGTTCTCGCTTTCTCTTTGTGTATATATATATATACAGTCGATTCCGGTTAATCAGACCACATCGGGAAGCGATCGTTTTGATCCTAATAACCGGCTGGTCCGATTATACGAACATGTCCTATGTTGTAAGACGGGATGTACTATATGTAGCAAACAGTAGTAAACAGTCAATAAATGTCATAATTACATTTTAGTACATGATTTACATGTACTAAAAGGTAAACTTTTACCTTTTAGTACATGTAAATCAAGTAGTAAGCTGTAAATATGACCTTTATTATACGGTACGCATGTATGGCGAACATATATGTACAAACAAGAACTACAGTCGAACTTTTTTGAGAAATTTAATTTGGATACAAATTCTAAGAAACGATCTCCACGATACTCAGCATGCGAAGCACAATAAAAACAAGTTCTTACCAATTTCCAATAACATTTGAAGAACTTATCCAATGTGATCTGACGTGTTCTCTTGACGGATTGCACGTGAACGAAATCACCACAAACATCTAACGCAGCAATGGGACTGCCTTCATTTCCCTCCTGCATAAAATATCGACGCAAAGTTTCAATGCATGTCCTCATATCCTGTGTTGTCACTTGCACCAACTTATTAGCGGCATCATCATCATCATTTGGTCTTCCGATGTTGGCATGTGTTTTGCTGCAACTAAAGCAACGTCTGCAGTGTCGTAATCTTCATTTTCATCGTAGCATTGAAGCTTGTTGTCTATGGATAAGAATATTTCGCAATTTTGTGCCTGTTGACGATCCACATGTCCGTCATCATTTTCACTTTCAATGAGCATTTCCACACTCATCTGCAAAACCCACTGCTTAAAGCCACAGTGAGAAAATCAATTCTGAATGGTCTCACTGCTCCCTATTCGCCAGCTGTCGGTCACAAATGTAACTGCTTGTAAAATGTTGACCTTTGCACTGATATCGCTGGCTTTTCACGATGAGGTCAGCAAATTTTCTTCAATTGTGTCAAGGATGTAATTAACAAACTTTCACGATAAGAGGTCTTCAAATGTTTGATGATGCCCATATCCATTGGCTGGATCAAAGCTGTGGTCGTGGGAGGTAGAAATTCCTGTTGGATGTTCTTCAAGCAATCTAAATAAGGATGAGCTACACAATTGTCAAGAAGAAGCAGGACTTTTCTTTACTGGCGTTGTAGCTCTCTGTCCCAATCCTCCAGCCATTTTTTAAAAAGTTCAGATATCATCCACGCAATTCTGTTCGCGCGATACACAACTGCTAAACATTTCATCTTAAGTCCTAAAAAGCAGCGAGTCTTAGCGCTTTTCCTATAACCAGCAGCTTCCTCTAGTCCGTTTCTGACATGTTTGAGCAGTACAAGACAGTTACGCGATCCATCGTTTATTTGGAGCCGGAGAGTGCAACATATATGTAAGTTAACGAGTCGTCCGTTGTAGCACGATAATTCAGCCCAGTTTCATAAGCATTGTAGATGTCATCTGCTGAAAAATTTTCAAGAATCTCAGGCAGTTTTTTTTTCCATTCTTCAGCACTTACAGTGTCAACACTTTCTTTCTCGCCATGTGCTTTTTTGAATTTTATGTCAATTCTAGATTCCCATCGAGACAACCAACCGTCCCCTTTAAGTCGTCGTGGCTCAGCTTTTTAGCGAGTTTTTCTGCTTTGCATTTTAACATTGCTTCGCTTACTCGCACAGCTCGTCCACTAACAATGGCAAACCATTCATAAAGGGCCTCATCGACATCTGGATCCTTGCCTTCAAGCTCTCGTTTTTTTTAAAGTTCCTCCTCGCCCTTAACATCATGCCCATTCTTCTCGCAGTTCATTGTCTTGTTTTATCAAGCTCGAAGTTGCAGTCTTTGCCTCCCACCAACAGATGCTGATTGTTTCGTGGTTCTTGCTTGATCTTATGCAGTAAACCAATTGTTTTTAGCTAACGTCAAGTCCCGTCGTGGCATTTTGGCAGGGTAGACAAGACATGCGCACAGTTCAATTACTAAAGTGGTCTGACGAAACCTTAGTGTTTTGGGGTCAAGAGGGAGTTAAACGCTCTCCATTCAAAGCTTTGGCACTAAAATTATCCCAAAAGTGTGGTGAAAAGATAGTTTTCTCTTCTTTAATCACGATTGACAGGCAGGAATTACTTTCAGGAACACTCTATTGTTCATTTCCTCGAATCTCAGAGAAGCAGTGGGACCGATAACCTCGCTGGCGGCTACTGGTGGCTCAGTTTTAAGAAAGGTCATAGAAAATGGTGCGCGTGTTCACCTTCCACTGGTTTTTCTGTTGTCATGCACTTTAAGGAATTCCTGAACTTTGATAAAGCATTCTTCTGTGGAACGCAGCTACAGATCATGCCATATGTCGCGGACCACTTGTACGTGATGGTGATGGTGATGTGACTATGAGGGATTTCCTGGCGCAAAACCTTTAGTGTTATATGCGCCGAAAAACATGTAAAAAACATCAGAATTTAACGTTACGCAAACAGAGCATACAAACAGGAACAAAGTAAAAACTCGATGACACTTTTAAAACAGAATGATGAGAGAAAATGATGAAATCTGAAGTAAACTGATACATAAAACTCACGTGCTCTCAATTATGAAACATGAATAAAAACACAAAGTATGACACATTAAAATTACAGCATTTAAATCCCAAGTAACAATATTAAAAAATTAACATTAAATTAATTAAAATCAAATTAAACAATAAAAACCCGTCTCTTTCAGGTAATCAAACAAATTATCATTCACCTCTTTTATGTTAACTATGTCAGTTTAAAATTCCATTAAGTTGCATTAATTTTCTATGCTTAAGTTTCCATTTTATATTTCAAAAAATATTTATTAGTTAATAAAAAATACTAAAGTAAAAATTATCCTTCTTTCCGGCTTGCGCTCACAAATCATTATGCGAGTATCGTTTTATAATTATTAAAGCCTGTCAGCGATGCTATCGGCATACGAAGATTTGTAGGTACTTTATTTTTATACCACTATGTTTTCGAAGACGATGTTTTTAAACTGCGATGCTTTTAAACCGCTTTATTTTCGATGACGTTATTTTGTACCACGATGTTTTATAACTGTGATATTTTCTCTTTGCTTTCTTTTCTCCCACGATGTTTTCGTTTCGCTTAGTTTTCTCCGGGAGGTTTTCGTCAGCTATGTTTTCAGCGGACGCCGTTGCTATGACATTGCAAGCGTGTCACACAGCGACGATCTCAATGTCGCAGTAACGTTGTAGGAATGGCTTAATATCCGTTTTTTTTTTGCGACAGTGATGTGAAGTCACATTGGAACGTTTATGTGAAGTCACACTGTGACGTCGATGCGTAGTCACGCTGCGACGTTGCTGTGAAGTTGCACTGTGATATTGTTGTGAAGTTACACTGCGAGGTTTATACAACGACACATTGCGAATTTAATATAACGCCATTGAATGCTGACGTTTTTGGTGGACACCGATATTTTCGTCAGTTTGAATTTCTACCTCGAATCTGAATTTGAGATTATGCTGTACCATCATAATCTCTGTCAATCTGCAAAAGAGCATGACAGCACTAAATTAAAATTTACAGAGATTTGTTAATATTGGGCTCTTTTGTATTTATTTTCTTTTTATTTTAGTAATTGAAATGGCACAAGAAGAACAATGTCTTTTTGTCCTTGAAGATAGGTGATCTCATGCTTGTCTCCTTCAAAACGCATATTCTATTAATCTGAATATTTACTTCAGTTTTGCTTGAATTTTAATCTAAGCCCTCTTACTTAATCTCAATATAGCATTATCAAAGAAGCCAAAGTACCATTATCTGATCCTGCATTTTCGATAAACGTATTTAACGGCCGGGCAAATTACTAGCCGGTTTTGCTGCAAAAGTTTATTCGTTTCGTGACTTGTCTAATACGGATTCCAAACACTGCTATTTGAATGAAAGTTTTTATGATGTTGTAATTTCTCAGCTTGCGTCATTGTAATCACATAACCTGCACCTAAAATAACATTTTATAAATAATAAAAAATAAAGTAGCATGAACCTTGAAAAAAGGAAATTTTATTCTTAGGCGTCAGCAATGTATCTGAAAATGATATGCAAAAATTTAATTTGTTTTGCCTTTGCGATCATGCAAACATTTAATTTGTTTACCATTGAATTTTGATTTCCTTATTAAACTAAGCGGTTTTGCAAATGTTTCCAAATGTTAAAAATACTTTTCTTTAGTTGTGAAAAGTAAATTTTTTAATTGATAACTGAAGGTTCGCAAATTTTTCATGTATTTTTCTATTGGAATAATTACATGAATTAATGCACTAAAAACAGTCGCTTATTTTTTTAAATATTTTCATTGATAAATCCACCGATGAACAACTTCTAACATAAAAGTATTTATTAATTAAGAAAATTAATCCTAAATGATTTTAAAATCATGAAACCCGCATGCAGTAGATGGGAGGTCAACACGTTTTAAGCCTCACACATTTGTTTGGGTAAATATCCATATTAAATTCCTCAGGCTTCTCCTCAGTTATTTTTGGCTGCAAAGCATTTAGCACAGCAGTCCATGAAGAATTATATGTCAGCAGAAAAATAAGTTTTGTTACAGCCTGAACGGCATTTGTCAAATAATAATAATCGATCTAATGTGAGTCACGCAAATGCTTCTTCAGTTTCCAAGCAGAAAGATTTATTTAGTGCTAGTTCTGGTGAATACGTGGATTAAGATGCTGATACCCTTATTGCTGAATAACGCTCTGGGAAATTTGAGCCTTATGAGTTGGAGAGTCTTTTGTAAAAAACGTTGTTTTCTTTGCTGTGTTTGTTATTGCGTTTCACTTTTATGGCTTATGGGAGATTTGTATACATGTCTAAAAGTGCTATTAAAAACTTATTAGGCTTTTCGAAACAGGAAAAATGAGAAATGTGCAGTGCTTTGGCCGGGATTTTAACATTTGTGCTAGTTGTATATGCATCCAGATACACAACGAAACACTTGATAAGGAGGGAGGAAATATCGTACATTCTCTCTCACTTAGAATGCAGTTGGAGAAGCGGGGATATTATTGCCAAATTGTGATATTGTCGAACAATTTTTCAGATATTTTCGTTCACCACATTTTAATTCGAACGCAGTGATAGATTTATTAGCTTCGTCGAAGAAAGAATTATGAAAATCGTGCAACACTTCTCTCAGGATTCAAGCACAAAACCTCTCAATTACTCGTTGGTTGTGCTTCTATACACCACAAACGAGTGTGCTAAGTAAAACGCAAATACCTTACAGTGTGCTATGTGGCACAGACGCAATAAGCGGTGATCCCGGTTTCATCCTAAGAACAGTTTCAGAGACCTTTGATGTCTTTGCATCATACACAGGGCTGCTGGCGCTAGGCGCTTTTCCACCGGATGCAATCTATGTCGATCCCAAAGTCATCAAAGCGTCTGAAATTTTCTTCCTTTTCAGAAAGAAAAGACATTAAAACAACATCACTGACATTGAAAAGACATTGCTTTTCTTCAAAAATTCAGTTGCTTTATCTTTTCCATGACAGTTCACCCTAGTTCAGAATTACTAACTTGTTTCTACCTTAATGATAAGTCTAAATGACAGACACTTCAATGCCATAACAAATATAGTGTTTTGACTGCATAAGCAACATATTAAATTTTAGATTGTTTGATTTTTTTGGTCACATATTTTATATAAAACCTTAATCCCAGGTTTTCGAGGTTTTCTTGATGTTATTTGCATTTCAGAAAACAATTGGGAAATTGGATTTTTCAGAAAGCAATCGGTTAGGATTAAATAATGGAAAAAACTTGTATAAGTTCGCCTTTTGCTCGTCCCATGAAAATTAATCAAATTTATTAACTCTGCATAACCATATACATATATAATTTTGGATGCCGTGTGTTTCATTTATTAGCATTGTTACGTACAACGAAATTATTGTTTGAACAAATTTTGTGGAAATGCATTTATCTTTATTTAATATATATATCTTCATTTAATGCATCATTTTCCTTAATGTATTTGCCATATCACATAACAACATTTTTCATATAGATTAATTCCATTGGCTTATTATTAATAATTTGCTCTCTCTTTTGAAGTTTTTGAAGCACTTTCATAATTTAGGAGCCCATTATAGTATATGCATTTATTCAGTTTTTACTTAAACAAACATATTTAAAAGCGCGTGAAACATTTAATAATCATTGCTCATATAATAATAGAATATCCGGAGCATCCTATGTGCCTTATTTAATTTTATAAATTCCGGCTTTTAATTCACGGATTCCATAACAGTTAACCATATTTTGAAGGCACTTTTTTTTCTTATTTTACTGTAAAAAATAAAGCCAGTTAAATCACGTGATATTGTTACTCGGAATCCTCTTACCCGACAATTTTACGACACCAAAATGACACCTGTCTTCGAATTTAAGTAGATATGCTTTACAAAAGCAATTTATCACACTTATTCAGTATCCAGATAAGCCTCTATTGTTTTTAGTAAACTATCATTTTTATTTCTAAAGCACAAAATCAGAAAATGTTTACATACTTCCCCAAACTATTATTCTATAAACACCTTTTTTAAAAGAAAGCGGCACAGGATTCAGATGTAATAGTCGGATAAGTGCCTGATACGTTTATGATAAAAAAATAACTGATAACTCTTTGCGCGGGACTGAAATTTGCTTTCTTATGAAAAGTGAATGCGCCACCGAGGAAAGTGGAATCTAAAGCAAAGATGATTTTTTTAGAAACTGACATGCTAGGGATTCATAAAAGCTAGGAAGACAAGAAAAGTAATGTAGTCTTATAAAATATAGCCTCAGATATCCAAAGTGAGTAGAACCAAGATGGATTCGAATTTTCGATTGGACCATTTAATATTTGATAATCAATTTAACTTTTCTATCTGAATTATAGAAACTAATATGTTATGTACTTGGGCATTTAGTCAACAAGAAGGGCCAGATAAATATATCGACAGTGTCAATTTTCTGCTCCATACTGAATTGTTAAATTTTACATCTTTATCATACACCAAAATTCCTAGACCTTTATTTAATTTAGTGAAAGCAGGGATATATCAGTCTCCCCCCTCTTTCAGGAAAGGGTTAAATAAACCTATCTCTCTTGAAACACAGTTATGTTTTTAAAAATAAACATGTTATTTTCTCAAGCATTGCATATATTATCTTAATAAAAATGTAATATTAAAATATAATGGTTTTTTTAATTTAAATTAATTTACTTTTACTTTTGGATGTTATATTTAAAACTACATTCGCAAATCTTATATTTTTATTCTAGATCAAAAGGCGGAAGCATGATGAATAAATTAAACATCTACAATAGCAGAAGAAGATGCAATATATCACTAATGAACCTAGGAATTGTGTTTAAGGAGGGAGAATAGAAGTATGGAGTGATACAAAAGAACAACTGAAAGAGTTTGGATAATTTCCTTCTATGTACCTACATTATATTTTCAATTTTTTCCTGACATGCTGCTAGTGTTTATCTAAATGGAGTTTCACGAGCTCCGATAAGTCAGGTAGTATTGTACATTTAGCATAATTTAATATTTAATATTTCTTTAATGTCATTTTCATCGCATAAAATGCTCCATATCAACAATGATGGTGCATAAAATATAAAATACCTGCTGTTGAAAAGGGAGATTTGAAGAGCCCTAACACGAAACGAGAACAACGTTTAATTAGTAATACGTAATAGAAGCCACAATTGATTTTACAAGAAAAACTGATTAGTTCTAGAAGTTATTTTTTTCATACTACACCTGAAGAAATCCTTGCATATTTTTGTTTATTTCCCTGATTTTAACACTTTTTATTCTGCTTTGTATTTGTTTTTATTTATTGTATTTTATATTATTTTATGAATATTTATCATAATATTTTTAGTAAAGTTTTGTACATGATTAGCCCCAAGGGCGGGCTATTACTTTCGTTTGGGCATTTTGGGGCGTTTCACTATAAACAGAGTTTTATTTTTCACATTGTTGCCACCAAACTTTTAGAGCCCAGTATTATATTTAAAAAATTAAGAAAAGTAATGAAGAATTTACATGAACGTATGAACTTTTCTCGCACTATGAAAAAACAACGGAACCTAGAGACATCAAATTTTGAATAACGTAGTCCTTCATTCGAATATGGGCATCTGAAAGCCCAAATTTGGAATTTGGAATTTGTTTTATTATCTTGTAGGGTCGACTTGTCTATCTTTTAAGTGATAACTCAACGTGTAGTAGATTCTTGTAGGAACTACACAGGAGAAGGATGAAAAGAACCCTTTATTAACTCTTTTAAAATTCGCAATGCGTCGACTTGACGCTAACAAACTACTCGGCCGGTAACTAAACTAAAAATCTGAAGATATTAACAAGTAGTAGAATTACGCTACAGGCTCAGACTATCCTGTTTCCTAAAATAATGTTGAAAATCTAGTGGCAGCAAAGTAATAGCTGTTACTCGACGTTTAACCAGCCATGAATGCTAAGCAGAAGCTCACGCTACAAAAGCACAAAGTTCTCCCACACTCACTAACGTTCCCTTCTAGAACTTAGTATTTAGACCTCTTCTCCTCAAAGTAGAATTGCATTACTTTATGTGCGCTATCAAATGTAAATATTCTGGCATTGACAGTTAGGGGAAATGAAGGCTTATAGGAAAGCAACTTCAAATTAATTTAAATTGGTTATTTAAAATAAATATAAATCCCTACAATATATTTCATATTTTGTAAAACATTAAATAACTTTTTTATTAACAAACTTAACAATTTCAAAACGAACAATGGCAACACTACGAAAAAAAAACATTTTTATCTCCAGCGCGCGAGATGGTGCATCGGAAATTCTAAAGACATGCTCTTTCTAAATTATTTTCTAATATTGCAGTCGAACTGAATTTTATGATTTAAGTGCGAAGAACATGATATTTAACAAGTAAAGGTAACACACAAAGCGTTAAAAAACACCCCTTTGGGCATAATATAAAAACTAAAAGCTATCAGATTTTGAATACTTTTTTTGTTTAATTTCAAATTTGCTCTCGATTGTATGCTTGATTTCAAGCGTTATTTTGCACACCTTTTAGTTGTACGTCAATGGCATATGAAATATGATATAAGGATATCGCGTGTAGATTTGAACGTGTGAGCAGAAATCTCTAACGAGTCTTTAGATACATCGTTTATCATAAAATCTATAATAGTTTGCGTTTCTTGAAAACTTAGTTGCATTCTAGAGGTTTCCAAAAAAACATATATTCGAAGCCTCCGAAGCGACGTTTCTTTGAATTTCCCGAAGCGTTTACTCTCTAGCATAAGCAACTGTTTAAAGAAGAGACTGTAAGAAAGCTCCTGTTTATGCGAACAATAGTTATTTGAGTGACACAAATTATTGAGTAGATATTTAGTCTGTTAGAGATAGTTGGTGTCAATTAGTGTGTATTGCTGCTCGGTGATTACTGTTTGGTCGTTACTTTGCGAATTTGGTGATCTACATCGGTGGTCAGAAAATCAAATAGCATTCGCGACGAATGAACAATCTAAAAATAGATAACGGATCAGTTTTTTTAACAAAATTAAAACTTTTAAAAACAAAATAAAAAATCTTTGGAATGAATTTTAATTTTAGGTTACTAAATACTTATCAAAGCATACATAAGGACTAATAACAATATCCCAAAGGAAAATGTATCAAATATTGAATGGAATTGATACCTGTAAGATATTTATGTTGTTTGCACTTTGTTCGAGCATACTGACAGCTAAACCTTAAATTCGCAGACCGATGCTTCTTTTAAATAATTCTAACATGTTTAATTAATCATTAATTAGTGTGCTGGCAAGCCGGCATCTATATCAAACTATCGCTTCAAGAATCGTCATCGTTTCGTCCAAGCCCTTGGTGGCAGTTGTTGGACCGGTTTCTGCCCTCTTCGCTGATGGGAGTTCAAGGGTGAAGGACGGGCTTCGGCCTGTCTCTTCACCTACCACCTCGTTTCATGATGCACGTTTAACTCTCCTGAAAAGTCCGATGATATGGTTCCTGATTTATAGAAAGCCAACTGTAGTTTTTTTTTACTGAATATATTCATTCTAGATACAGTTTCGGAAAATTCATGCAGGATTGAATGATGTTTTTTAAGCAAGAATCATGAACGATCTCATTGTGCAATATAAGGCTCATCCATTGTCTATCGCCACGTGGTGCACTGCTCAAAATTAATTCACTGGTAGAAGCTTCAAAATCAGAAGAAATTTCAAGACAAGTTTATTGCTGCTCTACATATATTTTCGATTCCAGGTTTTTCGTGATTTATAGAAAGCGATGCAAATAGATTGTGCTCTCCAAGTGTATCGTTAAACGAATGGACGTTCTGCATTTATAGTAGGACTATAGTTATGATCTGATTATTTAATTTTCTTGTTTTATTTGTGTGAGCTCAGCAGTAAAATGTTTGATAGGAAAAATAAATAGAGTGAATTGTAGATGATTAACTTGTATTTTCTTCTTCAACTATCACAACGTCTGGGGTAAGTACATTATTTTGCTATCCTCTGTAGGTCACATATTTTATCCCTATCATTCGGGTTATTGCGGAAACAACGTGATGTACTCTTAATCACATGTTATAATCCTATACTGGGTAGTTGGATTTCTTCATTCTTATTCGCGGTTCATCGCTGATAAAATTAATATTCAAAATTTTGGTTATCACTTATACACCAGAATAATTATAATTAATATTTCTCATAATATATAGAAATCAATATAAAATTTACTACACAAAAAAATTAAAATATATAAGTAATTTTACTACATATAAATATTTTTACAACAATTAGTTTACTTTAATTTAAACTAAAAATTAAAATTTACCAAGTGGGATGAACTTAAATAAAAAATAACAACCTAGTCTCATTCTCATATTTTTCTCCGAGATATAAATAAACATACGTATGTTTCATATACGAATAATTATAAACTTCTTTATTTCTTACTATAGCTAACAAGTGGTGGTATTTTGATTCGGATAATGTTTATAGCTTTGGAGACAGTTGCTAGAAATTATCTTCATCGTGGTTTGTAGATCTTTATCGGTCAATCAAGTTCTCTTTTTTATTAATTATCAATTGCGAAAAAGGGCTGTTTAGATATAAATGTATTCCCGAAGAAATATATTATACTGAGTGCAAAAATTTGTAACTGAGCTTATTTATGTTTTGACAAGAACATTATGAAAGAACAGACAAGAACATTTTGACAAGAACGAAGCTTATTTATTTTTTACAAGTTAACACATATCATTAAATTAAATTATTTGAGTAAGATTTTTACATCACACTGTCTATTAATTAGCCACATTTACACATTTTTGGGGCGTTAATCATGTTTGTTTTTCTTGAAAAGAGAAATAATGTAAATCTGGATTTCAAATTACTAAACTCTTGAAATCTTTGCAACACCTTATTTACATCAGATACCTAAAGGAAATATCTTCGCAGACTGCATAAAATTGCTTTAAGGCCGAGATATTGAGACTCTGATCTATATTACTTCTTACGTTATAATAAAAATTGCCGTTTATCTGTATATTTTCGGCTATTGTACATCTATATATTTCATTATTCCTGACTACTTATTGAGCTGTCATAGCGCCTATCTTCTTAAGCTGGAATAAATTTTCGAGTATTTTTGTTCCTCTGTCCTAGTTATTTAGAGATATGTCTAAGAACGTATAGCACTCAGCTATACTTTTATAACATTATAATGATATAAAATTTCAAAATTCAGTATTTACACGGGAGGAAACTCAAACTTTTGACGTATTTCTTAGTTGTTGAAAACGCTGCTTCCTCACTTTAGGAAGGGTGTCGTGTTATTCTGTCGTGGAAAAACAGATGGGAAAGCAAGACAAAGGAATTGGGATATTTGTCACCTTAGACATGAAAACTAAAAACGACGCTTCGGATTAATGAAATTTGGAGCAATCAATAAAAATTCATGATAGAATTCTTTTGTAATTAAAAGAATGTGCATGTCTTCGGAAGACATCGTGTTCTTTTGAAAGACTTGCACTGCTGTGTTCAGATGACATAATGAGGAAAAAAAAAACGAATTTGATAGAAATGCAGGATTTGCACAGACGCGGTTGATAGTTACTGATACTAAAGATTTGGGAGCTTTTTTAAACCAATTACTGAATCTCCGAATAAGCCTGAATTACCGCTTCGCAAACTTTTTCTACTAGCTTTCTTGAAGAATACTAGCTTACAATTCAGTTCTAACAAAATAAAATAATTTCCATACTTCTATGCATATTATAGAACTTTATTATGTATACGACCTTAGGAACTTGATTATTCGATGCAAACTTGCCACTTGCAGTGAAGGCTTTTGAATGTATTTGTATCATATGTTTGGCGTTTCATAAAATTTTCATTTCAATGACACTTATAGATCTTTAGTTTAAAAAAAAGACAGCACGGTTAGGTCTTGTGATGGCGAAAAAAATTGTTCTTTTATGTTTTGGATATAATGACATAACGATGTAAGCATCTTCGGGAAGTCCCTTCTTCTTGAACGTCTTAACATTGTTTCGAAAGATTAGGTAAATTTTTATCGGAACACTCGAGGCTCGCTCTTTTCGTATAGCAATTTTCAGGTGCAGACTGCAGGTATTCAACCTACATATGCAATGATTATACGAATTTCAGCATATAGCATAAAACTTATAGGAAGATTTTGAGCCTCCGTATAGTTAAATTGCGAAAACGTAAGCAGCCTGGTAGTTTAACCCCCATAATCAAGCCTGGAACTGAAAACCGGGTTTTTTTTTGCAGCCATTTTTCCTCAACCATATTTATATTAATTCATACATAGGATTAAATCTAAAGGCGGCCAGATATCTTCTCTTACTGCCAGATACCCTCTGGGGTGCATATGTTAATTTGATATCTTATGACGGCAGTAGTTCTTTGGGGGGAACAATAGCACGAGCCTGGCGGCTCCAGAACCCATACGGCAGATTATAAAATACGGTTGGAGCAAGAGGGGCAGTAAATCCTCAAATTGGTGGTATCGGTAGCGGTCACGGCTTACCGTTCGATCCGATTTCCACCAGTTCGGGGCCGACCGCGTAGTACTGGCCACCAGTCAGATTTTTAGGTTTAAATTTCAGCCACACCCCTCCACCGAGAACCGGAAGTGGTGACCCCGCGGCTCCGGTCAGATAGGTTGGATTAAGCAAAAATATTTGAAGCTGTCGCCTCGCAGGGAATGAATAAACGAATGTCACAATTGGTGTTTTTGGGGGGGGGCCTGTCTGTAGCCTCCCGCTTAATACGAAGGTTGTTAACAGTGAAGCATGCGTGAAGTGCCCTATCAAATGCGGCGGAGCATAATAACTTAATACTACTATACTCTTACAACCAGAAAGAGATATTGTGCCCTGTGCACAACGCAGGCGCTCTTCGACCACTCCGGGAAAGATACAGGAATAAAATTTCAAGGACATTGAACAATAAAAAACCAAAAGTAATAATCAAAGTAGAAATTTATATATTATATTTTGAAGGCGGAAATTCATCATTTTGAATTTCGTGTCTCGTTAAGAAGACGTTGCTTGGCCATTACTTGGAACTCCATATTCGAGTAACCTCTCTCTTGTTCTCGATCCTTTGAGAATTTTCGGAATCTGGTCGAGCTTCTAGAAACTTCCAAATGAATTCAGGTGACTTGTAAATCTGAATCAGTTTCTTAGTATATGTTGATAGCGATAGTATCGTGACTTCTTAGTGATTCTTCCACCAGTTTTTGATTTCATACTGCTTTCTTACCTCTGACTGATTGATACTCGTAACACAACTACACGCATATAGTTGTAAATAATGCTAATAAAAATAATAAACTGCATAATATCGTGACTTTTTAAAAGGAGACTCCGCATACTAACGTGCGAAAAATATGGGAAGTTTCCGTCAGTCTCTTCTGCTTCACATTGAATAAGAAGGTAGTCGCGAGGCATTAACACGTGCACAAAAAACAACCACTGGTGTTTCATTAAACTTTTTTTCGTTATATCTTAATTAAGATTTACAGTGCCTTATAATTGCATAATACCAAAATTAAATTATTATTATCTTCAATAAAAATAATAAATGTTTAAAGCAACAGTTAATGAGTGAGTATATATTTGAGTTTAACAATATATAATAATTAACTTGCAGAAACCAAATTTATTTTAGCGACATTAACGATACTCTCAGGAGTACTGTGAAATACCTGTTGTAATATACATTTGTACGTTTTACTGCAGGGGTATCAATCTGGAGGCCCCGGATTGTATGCGGCCAGTGAATATATTTCAGTTATGCATTTGTTGCAAAACTGTGGTTCAATATTTATAGAATTTGAATGTTTGCAATTCGAGTTTATATTATTTTCATTACCATCAGAGCCCAACCTTAATAACGCGACAGAAAATCTATAAGTTCAGCAAATTAATTCATAATGTAATATGAATCTCTCCAAAGATTTGAAGATACAGATTTGATTAACATTTATTGGTACTTGTAAAAAAATATATAAGCTCAATGACGGAATTTTGCAATGAGAATTTTAGCGAAATTTTGCAATCGCTTTGTTTAGAAATTTTGTAATTTGTGAAGACAAGGATACTGACTAATATACTACTTTATTTTTGAAGAACCTGAAAATATGCAGAGTACCATTAATTTATTTCTTACTGCAAAGAGATATGGTGCTAGGAAATGCTTGCATTGCAGATAATCACAACGATTTTTCCAGAAAATCACAGAGGAACACATTGTCATGAAGCGCATGCTCCAGAAGGTCCATTACTTTACTTATTTCTCTCTTAAAACATATGTTTTGAATTGTGAATGCAAAGATTTTGGGATTGCTCTGTCAGAAAATTAATTAGTGTATCTCGTGCTGTAGATTTTAAGTAGAAAATACAACTTAGATAATGACTGATCTCCCTGATTCAAGAATTACATAAACAGATTTATAGCATGGAAATATATTTTGCTGTATTATTTAACATCAAATGTGACTTATACTGTGCAGCTGGCTAACTGCTATACTTGTCCTTATATTTTTTTTTCTGTTCTCGAGCAATACATGGGATGTTGGTTGGAAATCGTTTTGTAAATTCTTATATTTTTTCTCTAAATTCTTATAATAACATATTTATAACTGATAAAATCGGACTTTGTGAAAGTTATAAGGTATTTCTGCCGCCTTCTTAGCATGCCTTCGTGGTGTAGTGGTCAGCACGCTCGGCGCGTATTCGAGAGGTCCATGTTTCGAGTCCCGGCGAGAGCATTGCTCATTTTTCAGGTCTCCTGCTTTCAAAAAATACCTAACGTCTCTAGATTGGCGCTCGAACTAAAAGTTAAGTGGATGATAGTTCTCCAACATCAGGATTTGGCGATTGGGCCCCTTGATCCCCAATCGCCCTTTGAAAGAGGAAGTATACAAGGTATTTCTTAGCATGCTTTTGTGGTGTAATGGTCAGCACACTCGGCGCATATCTGAGAGTCATATGGCATTGCTCATTTTTTATCTCTTCTGCTTCGCAATAACCTAATGTCTCTGCGAAGTAATAGCAATTTTTCGAGGAGCGTTTGTCTTTTTTTTTATATTTGTGCGTTCAGATATGAAATGCAACTTTATACAGCTGTTGTTATATTGTTTTCTAACTCGATAAAATCGAAACTATGTATATATAAGTAACACTGCCTATGTTGGCCGTTAGATTTTTTTAGGTTCTTAAACTATTATAATTTGATAATTTGCAAAATATTCATTTTATTTTAATTTGAAAATTTATTATTTGTTTGTAAAAGCACGACATTCATGTTTTAGTTTGTCTATTTTTCCTGGCTAATTACTTTGTGTACGATTATTAGAAGTGGTTGCATCTTAGTTTAGTGATATTTCATGCTGTTTAATAAACGGGCTTAATTATGGCTGTTTAACAACTCTGCCATTTTTCAAAAAGAGAAAAATGTCTTGTTTCTTGTATTATCAATTACATCTGCATTACACACAATTAAGAAAGCATTTTTTGTTATTAGTGTTTTCCTTTTATGTTTTTCACAAATTAATCGATATACATGCAAGATTCTTTACCTTTGTTATATATCAACACATGCTAAACTTGCGTTACACTGAAACGTGTTTGAACTAAGTAATTTAAATAAATACTTTAATTTAAAAGCAAACAACATGGGAACTTCGTAGGAGAAAAACGAAATTGAATCAAACTTCATTAAACGCTAGGCGATTTTAAATCCTTTTCGTTAAACGTTTAACAAATTAAAATCAATCTAAGGTTGACTTTGCTAAAACTTTAAATGTCGCTTTTTGGAAACTTCGAACATTATCTTTAAATATTACCAGAACTGAAAATAAATTAAATGAGAAACTTAATAATGCATAATGTAGAGAAAATCAATTTAGAGTAGTATTTTGTCTCTGAGGAGATTAAAATCTCACAAACATATCACGCAAATGCCAACAGATTCTAGACAGTGCGTCTTTAAGTTATTAGACATTTTTCTAAGTTCTAGGTTACGTAGGACTCGTATTCATTACATAACCTGTAAATTACTATTTAAAATCGATACAAATCCATCGTTAAGAATGGTATTGTTTTAATACTAGAATACTGATCGCATTTTAGCAATTATAATACGAGGCACGTCCAGAAAGTAAGTTCCGTTTCAATTTATCTCCGCTGCAGCTCTGCGATCGCAGTTCCGCACATGCGCAGTAGACGCTCTGTATCAAGGAGAAGAAACGCGCGCCATTTGGAGATCGCTGTCAGTCACGTACGCTTTGTTGTGCTTGTTTACAATGTCGGTGTTGATTGAAAATCCCGCCGCTTGTGAAATCAGATCTGTGATTCGTTTTCTGAATGCGAGGAAAGTGAAACCTAGTGAAATTTATCGGCAAATTTGCGATGTTTACGGACCAAAAGCGATGAGTGATTCAATGGTGAGAAGATGGGTCCGAAAGTTCAATGACGGACGTAGTGATGCGCACGATGAAGAACGAAGTGGGCGTCCATCTTTGGTTACAGAAGAACTGGTTCACGCGATTGATGACAAGATCCATGAAAACCGAAGGTTTACAATTAGTGCTCTCGCTATGGAATTTCCCCAAATTTCACGATCACTAATGCATGAAATTGTTACCGAAAAACTGAAATTTCGTAAACTTTGCTCACGTTGGGTACCAAAGATTCTTACTGAGCAACACAAAACAAAACGGATGGGTAGTGCACTTCAGTTTTTGACCCGTTATGCTGAAAGCGGTGAAGAATTTCTGACACAGATAGTCACAGGAGATGAAACTTGGGTTTCTTACGACACCCCTGAAAGTAAGCGGCAATCAATGGAATGGAGGCACACTTCATCCCCAGCAAAGGTTAAGCCGAAGCAAATCTTGACACCTCGAAAAATGATGTGCACAGTGTTCTGGGACTGGAAAGGCATCTTACTCATTAATTTCTTACCGCGTGGTCAAACAATCAGAGCAGATGCTTATTGCGAGACACTTCGGAAATTGCGCCGTGCAATTCAGAATAAGCGCCGAGGATTGCTGTCAAAAGGTGTTGTTTTTCTTCACGACAACGCACGACCACACACTGCAAATGTGACGAAAAACCTCCTACAGGGATTTGGCTGGGACGTGTTTGACCATCCTCCGTACAGCCCTGACCTCGCTCCTAGCGACTTTCATCTGTTCTTACATCTTAAGTCTTTCCTTGGCGGTCAACACTTTAACAATGACGACGAGCTGAAAGAAACTGTTTCCAACTGGTTGAAGACACAGGCGGCAAATTTCTATGAAGAAGGTATACAAAAACTTGTGCCACGCTATGACAAATGCCTGCAATATTTCGGCAGTTATGTGGAAAAGTAGTTTAAGAGTTGTTGAATTTTGTGCAATAAATAACTTTTCTGTAGCTGTACACAATTTACTTTTATTACCAAACGGAACTTACTTTCTGGACGTACATTGTAATAATACATTTCTGAGTCACTAATAGAATAATGATGGCAAGTGTTCTGTTTCGAAGTTCCGAAAGTATGGATTAATGCTATGTAATGTATTTGATATTTTTTAATCTAGGATTTAAATGACATTCGAGGAATTAAATAAGACATATTTGTAATTTACCATACGTAGCTTACTATTAAAATATCGCCGAAGTTGCAAACTTGATTTATCGGATAGCTATTTGCATCAGTTTAAATTTATTCAAATTTCTGAGGAGTTGTATTAGAAAATATTGAGACAAGAGGTATCATTTCAAACATTTCTAATAAAAGTACATTTAATTAACATTCTTTCTTTTTCGACATCTTGTTGTTGTAATTTTATGCCTGGCGATTAACTAAATACTTTCAACTACTTGTTTTCATTAGAATTACTTGCATCAGCCTTCTGCAGGGTCTTCTTATTTAACTCCAGATTAAACATACTATCATCATCGTTTCACTTGACTAGTTAGAGAAAAGTGCTAGCTATTTTTTTTCCGTGAGTTTTTATGTTTTATTCAAATGTACCATTAACTGCAAAGTGCGCTCCGTCAGCTAAAGGCTTAGTAATTAAGTAGTAATTTAAGATTGGGAAAATAATTATACTTAAGATTACTTTCTACATCATTAAGCTACAGACAATTTTTTTAACAAACAGCAAATTTTCAGAGCTTTAAAGAATGTTATATTGATTGTTTGGAGGGAAAAAATTTCATGATTTATTTAAAATTTTATATTATGTTTTTTTCGAGAAGTACAAAAATAGTCATGAGTGTGAATAATAAATTAATGGAGTATAGTATAATAATATATTATTAATAAGTGAACACAATTAAAATAAAATTTAGTTCTTGATATCTATATATGTAAAAATTAGGAAATCCCTGAAATTAAAGCGAAATCACTAACAAATAACTCATCAGGAATCTAATAAAAAATTTAAATAAAATATTTTTCTACCGACGGCTGAACATTTGCTTGTTAAACATTCGGAACTACTGAACCCTTTGGCCAATTAGTCATCTCATTATGCAGAACTTGTCGATATGTACCATAAAAAGTACCAATAAACTCTCCAACAGTGTGGAAAGGTAGACAACACAGCAACCAAGTCTTACTCCCGAATTGGTCTCACACCCACGGAGTTGACGAGCAGTCAGCATCTGCCAATGACTGTATCGTGTAAGGCAAAGGTTCTTAATTTAACGACACACAGTTCATCCATATTCATTTAGCAAACTTTCCTTAATTATAAGCCTTTCTTATGTTAAGCGGTGCATGTTTTCTTTGTTACTTGGAACTTTTCATTTACTTTGTTATCAACTTGCAACAGTTGTATCTTCTTAACAGTTGAAAGCTAGAAATCTTTTTTTAGTAAGACGAAAATGCGAGCGGGTAATGAGTTTTCTTCGGATATTTTGGTTGTAAGAAAACACCTAGTATATTTATCATTTGTTGATCTTGAGATTTAGCAGGAGAACGTAAAAATACAACTCAGAACACTAATTTGAACTTTTTGTATCTGATATTTGACACAAAGATTTTATTTTCTTTAAACTGTAAAATCGCCCTTTGTTTGTACGTTGTCCCAAGTAAACAATTAATATCTTATATAAAAGATATATATATTTATATTTTTATATATTATAAAATATTTTATATCTTATATCTTATAAGATTTTTATATCTTATAAGATTTCATTTAGTTTTTTTACTAACCGATTATTTTATGTTAATTTGCTTTTCTCTCCTTCTTGTTTCTAATTTGCCTGCCAGAATATAAGTTTCCAGCTCGCGTGTGTTCAAACGAGGTAAAAAAAAATATATCGTATCTGAAGAAAGGTTTCAGAGGGTAGAATCACTGCGTGTTCCATCTGCTGAAGGCCACGTTGCTAATTGGATTTTCTTAACAGTTGTATTCTGGCCATTAAGCTTGTCACGCCGACTTTAGGTCATAAACAACGTGCGCGTTTCTTTATCTGTGTTAGTCATTGGGCTAAATTAAGTTTACTTGGTTAAATCAGTTTCGATACGTTTTATTTAATCCGTTAATACTGGCTATATTGTTGAAGTAGCATTTCCATTGTAGCATTTCTTAGAGAAGCATTTCTTAAAAAATAAGACTTAGTATTAATTTACTTAAGGTCTTAGGAAGTTTCAAACAATTGATGCTACCAATAGACGAGACTTTATAAAATGAAAGTTTCTTATATCAGAGTTCCTTATATTGGGCAAACATAATGAAAATGTTTCATTTCAATTTCGAGAATAATTGCATATATATAAAATTACCTAGATAACAATAAATTATTTCATCACAGTCTAGTTAATAGTTAAAGAGCACTTTTTATTAGCAATTAATTAACAGAAGTTAAAGTAAAAGAAGTTTTAACTTTTTTTTACAAATCCGAGGGAAACAGATATGTACATTCATCCAAGAAGCAAATTTCTTAGTTCATGCGATTGAGTTAACAAAATATTATATTGACCAATTAGTTTAGAACTGCTTATTTAAGCAACTTGCCCATTAATTTTAATGAAAGAGTGAATTTTTATATGGTCTTTTAAACATTCTCCTCTTCAAACAAACAGAAGTGCAAAAAGGATCGTCTGTATTTATTTTTTTCTTCTTGAAGTGTCTATAACTTAAAGATACGTATAAAGTTTTAAATTTAAGAGTTTAATATTTACATTTAAAATAGTTTTCTTGTGACTTGTTACTTCATACCGATCACCTATTTTGTCAAATTTCTCACTTTTATTAATTTAACTATGGAATTATTTTCTATATAACGTTTTTATCCATTTACAATTTTGCTTTCCGAAGCGACCAAATGATTCGGGATACTTTTACTTCTATTGGAATAAAACTGTTTAATATTTATCCAGACTGTACTATATACACGGGCTGATTGGAAAGTTTTAAATTATTTCTCTATGCGTTGCTTGTTATGAGACGTGGAAATCGTGTAGTGAGTTTTGCGAAGGTTATACATCTACATGATTTAATATGGTTGAACAGTCATCACCACCAATATTTATTTAATTACAAACTACAAGTATCTAATGCTTTTATCTTGGCGGTTGAATAAGATGTTTGTATCATTATCCGGCAAATAAGTGAGTTAGACTAAAGGAAAGCTATTACGAAACCCTTGAAATGTTGTTATATATATATATGTATATATATGGTTATAACACATATATTTCAATAATTATGAGCACTTCAAAGCAATCATACGCCACTGATTGATAAAGCACGTTCTAGCAGATTATCCACTGCGCTTACGGATGTCAATCGAACAAGGAGCACTCGCTCTTACAAAATCGTCTTAAAAACGGACGCTTTCCTTGTATTACATTATCGTCTAAAACCTGATTTTTGAAGCACTCCAGTGTTTTTTTCCCTCATGACTTCACGCAAATGACGATTTTAAATTAATCTGCTTTGAGTGCAGCCATGAAAAAGAAAATGCAAAATGGTTCAAGCATCAGTGAATTTACTGGAAGACAGGCCTCTTTTATCTTAATTAACCCATTATTTGTTTATTTTATCTGTGCATAAATTTTCGTTCTATTTTCGCGAGCTCTCAACAAGACGTAAATGAAATACATTTATTTAAGAATAGAATTCTTCGAAGTTAGACAGACAGCTTCGGCAACAACGCTGACCCTAACACTATTTCAAACCCCATCTCTATGACTTACTCTGTTCGGTGAGGCCCCTTTTTATTTGCTGAATCACTTGGGCACTAAGTTAAATTTAAGCCGGTTGTTGTTAGTCTTTTGAATTGTAAGTTTCTAGCACTAAAATTACTTTAAATTTTAAATCCAAATTTATGGTATTTGAAATCTCTCAAGTAGAGAGATTAAATTCTAAGCAGAAGCCGCAAATCTGTAAAATTTATAATTTTAAATAAAGAAAACACTGTTTGAACCTTTTTCTGTCTCAGCAACTATTTCCACAGGGCAATAACGTGCTATAAATATCGGTAAGATTCAAGAAATTAAGGTAATTAAGGAATGGGCCCCTACAAATACCCGTTGTAGTTTGTTCCTCTTGTAGAGATGCTGGCACTGTCTGAAATCGAACTGTAAATAATATGCACTGCATGTAGTCTAGACGCCGAGGTATATGATTCCTGGATATTCTTAGCATTGAAAAACTAAGCAAGAATAAATTCATTGCAGACGAGTGAGTGAAAACCATCATGGCCACGGTGCTAAATATATTGACACAAAATAGTCTGTCCCATGTTTTTGAATCGTTTACAAAACGTCGTTACAGGTGTAATTCACCGCGAAAAACTCAATTCGAAAGAGAAAGAAAGAATGCAAAGCACATGAGTCATTTGATTCTAAATAAAGTAGCTTTTCAGCTAACCTATGTGAAAAGGTAGGTCTAATGATACATGGAAAGAATAACAAATACGGGAAAGATATTCACAAGAAATATTTATTCAAAGTTATGCAGATATAAACTACCTCTTTTGATAAATTATACTGATTATAGCAACAAAATCTTTCCTCACACGAAAAACAAAAAGGTGAAAAGAGAAAATCATACTTATTTCAGTCAATGAAAATGAGTATGTACCGTAAAATGCAAAGTTATTTTGAAAAATACAACTGAAGAGGTTTTCTTTCAGGAGATGTCTGTACGTTATAAAATATACTGAAATCGAAGTGGTGCTTTTTAAAAAATGCTTAAGTGTGACAAAAGTGATTTATAATCCTCTAGAAATTATCTAGAAATTATCAAGGCATGCGGGAATAGTGCTTAACCAGAGAACTGTATAATCTGAGACCCGGGATCAGTAACAACCAAGCAGTAACGTAGCTGGTAGTTCGGCCTAGGTTAGATTCCAGGCGAATGGGCTGGCTGCATAGGCATTTACATGCTTTTCCCCATGTGTAACGTGGATATGAGCCGATTTTCTTTAAGACGTCTTCCACAAAGGCATCGCTTCCGATGGGCAGATATCCCTACTATATTTTGCCATAATTAAATACACTAAATATCAACCCTCTCCGGCAATATTGAAATTATCTGTCTCAGGCTTTTAAGCTTTGTGATATTTTTTGAGCTTATCTCCACTGTACATAATGGCCTATTCACCTGAATGACCCTTTGATTCTTTTGTAAGCGATAAGTAATAATCATTTTGGCTGCACCGGAATGAAATATGTTAAATATATTATTTAGAAAGATATTAAAGCACGGGACTTATGGGATGAAACTATTATGTGTATTACATGGTAATTGATGACATTGGTGATATTTTTGATACATTTAATATAGTTGAATGCAGTTATTAGGTAGTCATTGATTTTTCGATAGCTGAAACACCTGTGTGCTTCATTGCTATTTGAAGAACGTGCAACAATATCACGGTTAAAAGATGTAGCATCTTTTTGTCCTTTCAAAAATTATTCAAGCAATTTATCAAAAGAAACAAATATAGTTCAGTATTTTCACTGAAAGCTTTTAATTTGAAAATGAAGCACGTACTATAATTAACTCTGTTAAAATCGATAGTCCGCTAAAGAAATATAATTAAGTTGTAATTTGCCTCTGAATAGTTTCCCTTTTCTACACGAGGGACATAATACTGTGCTGATAGTTCTAGGCATATTTGCTTCTCATGCTAACGAACTGTTAAAGAAATTCATTAATGCCATGCAATGAGCAAGACATATAGTAAATATAATAATAAATGATATAAACATAAATATAGCTTAAAACGCCGTTAATGCACTTTTAAAGAAGATGTGTATGAAAAGCACATGTATTTTAGAGTAATTCATGTTGTAATTTATTGGATTTAAAATACCTTTATATCATTTCGTTGGAAGTCGCACTTAGAGCAAAAGTTGACTGGGCAATGACTGAACTACTTTAATTAAAATCAGAGTCTACCATTCCACGTAAATTATTTATCAGATTTCTTATAATCCGATTCAATTATTCTGTCTTATTTAGGTGGCCCTACGGGTTCAATTATTTCAATCAGTTCAAGCTACCCAGCACAAGACAATGGCCAATCTAAAGGGAGAACCAAAAGAGATTTTCTAGCGATGCTGCCAGTAATATCAGAAGAGTTGAAACAAATGTAGGTGATCAATTGCGAATTATTTCTGTTAGGTAGAGATTCTCATCTTCAAGGTTATTTGTAATCATTGTGTACTTTTTGAAAGAAAATGCCGAAAAATTAGGGGTTGAGAGGCCAGTAGAAACCAAACAATTCGATTGTGAACAAAGGGTTTTTTATGTCCTATACATATGTTGCAAAGACAGAGAGACAAACATATTCTTCTTGTAAGAGAAGTTTTGTCAGGGTATGATGCATCTCGGAGAATTTTTCACGGCGAACGTGAGGAGAAAAGTACTCTACTCGTCTTCCTTGAGGCGTAGAAAAGACGAGCGACGAATAATTTTAATTGCTATTATTTATATAATTGGTTTGAAAAATGTTCCGAGGGACAGGGTTCGACCGATTAAGTTCAATGGAGGTGTGGTTTAGCAGAAATGAAGAATATGCGGTTGAATATAGAACTATAGATAGCGGTGTAGTTCTTTGAAGTGAGAAAGAAGATTTTATTGGAGAAAACTAATAGAAATGTTTGTAGTCGTAGAAATGGAATTTACAGGAGATGACGTGGATTCCACTGAGCTATTACGACTCCTCTCTGTGGTGATGAACTGTCTCTGTTTATTAGACGGTTGAGGTGGAGTGTAGCCGATTTCAGATTTTTGAATGAAGACCCAGTGAAAAGAGCTGTTGTCCATTTAATGAAGAAAAGAAGTAAGACGTGAGTGAGCGATAATGGTTCCTGCCAGACAGTGTGGAAGTGTTCCAATTTTCCCGACATTTAACTGACATTAAGACTGAACGATAAAGACTTTTGTTCTACAATGAAGAAGACTAGACTAAACTAGAATAGACTAAACTACTTTTACAAACGTTTAAGAAACGACAGTGATAAAGCTTCTGATCTATACTGAGTAAGTGTTCTGGTTTTGATAACAAACAAAAAAAGGGTTATGAGGTAAAGGTCCCTCATTGAATTTGGACCCTTTTTTCGTGTTTAAGAAGCATTTTAAAAGGATCATCTCGGACTGATAATTAGTTACCGACTTCGAATAATTCCTTCCAACTGTTGTGAAGAGCAAGGATACGGGCGAAGATTCTGTCTACGAAGTGTAATAACTAGTCCCATTGGAGTTCAGGTTTGTGACAAACTGCGAGACGACCGTTTCTTATATACAGATCTACGCCGTGAGATAGATACAGAGACTATTTACAACTGTTTACCAAGAACGTTGATGAAAATTATTTTTGATTTCTGAAATACAAAGCATGGCCATGCATGTATTCTTCCCTCCTCCTTGCATGCAGCGTTAATTATGTAGAACTGCATGTGAACTACGTGATGATTGCATAAATTAAGTGCTAAAATGTTAATATTCATTCGGGAGTTTCGTTCTAAGATAAGGGTAGCGTTTTCATTTGAATGTTTATTGCGACTTAAATGGTACTTAGGGAACTGTATAAAACTGAATAATTTTGTATTATGTATTTACTTAAGATTACGTTTCTGTCCATGACAGATACAGTTAAAGAATTCTAATGTGTGTATTGCTAATCAACCCTTGGGTTGTTTTGTTTGCGTCAAAGTACTCATACGAAAATAAGATTAAAAATCCGGGATGTTTATAAAATTTTTGTACGTGATTATTCTACAGCAGAACTCTAGCAACACAACACTTCAAAAGTGAACAAGTATTTTTGCATAACACTTCAGACAGACTGGCTCGAAATTTTTTGCGAATGCTTAGGACATAGGAATATTATTTAATCAGAATATGGACCCATACCAAAAGGCCTGTTTCAGGGTATTCAGAGAAAAAATTTGCAAAGCTTAGGTAAAATGACATAATTTTTATAATTAAAATCCTAAGCATTTATTATGTTCATTATTAATTCTATTTTAATGTTAAATTATTTAATATTAATTAAAATATAAATGAAATAAATGTAATAATTAAAAACCTAGGTAAAATGTATAAGGACATAAAATTATCGATGTCATATTTCAGTTTTTTTCAGAATGGTTTTATAGTTAAATAGCTTCCATTCAATTAATTGCAAACCATGGTTTTTATTGAAGAAATGAATCAAGTAATGTATGATATCAGCTTTCGGTATTTTTAAATATTTTAAATCTGAGCATAGTAATTTTTTCAGCACTTCTTCAAAAAATGCTTTGATTAGAATGTTGTTACATATTGCATTAAAGAACTTTCTGGCAAAAATTTAAACGAAAACGAAAGATTTTGCAGGAATATCCGAATTACCGCTACAACTGCAATTTTTACTTCAACTGAGCTTAATTCGCATTAATAAGCATTCATGGGTTAACATTCTACACCTCAAATATATTAAACAACTCAAATTTCAGGAAGAAAAAAATAATATTTAAAAATTATTAAATACCTAATGCTTAAAATTTAAGATATGTTTTAGTTCCAATGTCTGCACCATAATTTAACAGAATCTACGGAATGGGTAAAATATGGAGTTCAGAGGCTAGTAAATGTTATGCGCAGTAATGCACATTTTAAGATTTTCTGAAATATAAATAGAAATTTTACTTTTTCTGAAGGCTAGAGAAAATTTAATCAATATTTTTCGTATACAATAAAATGGCGTAGAGTCTTATATGATGCAAATTTCTCTCCCTGCAAAACAAACAGTGACTTTTTTTTACATTCTTGTGTATTGTGCTGTACAGCTGAACTTAACAACGATAACCTTTCATAAATTTTAGATGCACTATGAAACATAGACTGCACGTTAATTCAATTTACTGAGGAAAAATGAATACGTTTTATGTCATACGTTCTTTCAGTTTTATTTGCTCCTATTTTTTGGAGCTTCTTCTTTTTGTTTGCAGCACTTGTATACCATTTCGTTCCCATTCACTCTCGAAAGGCAAACATATTACACATGAGCTACCTATGCATTTGGGAATGGAATTAAAGCTTTCTCCTTTCCTGGCCTTTCTCAAGGAATAAAGTTCTTTATATAAAAGCATCGCAGATAAAAAAAAGAAAAAGAAAAATTTCCGATTGGCAGAGATCTATCGACCGAGTTTGCGACCTTTGTTTTCAAGTAGTTAAGACCTAAACGCATTCCCTTGAGAATTCTTTGTACCTCATCCTTTTAGAGTGGAAGAGTTTGCTTCTGTTTAGTCATCTAACTAAATAAATGCATAAAAGAGAGAACATAGGGCATACAAAAGTTTCGTTTCTCCTCCAAATAGTGTGTTTCTGCATACGCAGATATTTTTTCTGCCAAACATTAAATAAATACGATGTTTCTACGAATAAATAATTTTACCTTTAATCTATTTACTCAGTCGAAGGCAACTGCTGCTTTCATATCATCTTCATTTTAAACGGAGTTGCAATATATATAGTTAATTAGGAAAAATAAAAGGTTGTTTTACATATATGTTCAATATTATTAAAACTGATTGCTTTTTAGAGTAGTAAATGCAATATATCGTTACTTTATTTTATCTTACATTTTATTTATTGCTCTTTCAGTCTTTATTTTCAAAGTTTTCCTAAATTTCTCGAATATTATATACAATTTAAAACACTCGTTTTGCAAATTTCAAAATATACAGTATTCAAAACTTATGTAAATCTGCCGAATCTTTTAAGAAAATTGAGAAATATCTCTCTCCAAGAAAAGATCTGGGCTGTAGTGAAACCCATCATATTGCACTACCTTAAGTTTAAAAGAAGAGTTCTTTGTATGCGCACCACCAAGTAGTTCGATTTTTTCGATTCGCACGCAAAGTCCTTTCCCAGGATAATAAAATAAATAATATTTTTACGCATTTCGAACACTGGTATTTTTTATTATTAGATAGGCAGATCATTATTATTGACATCTAACAACAAATCTCCATTGTTTTAAAACGTCAAGTCGGAGGGTGCATGGATCTGTTGCATTGGTCACATACAATATGTAGTCACGTACATAGAACGCAAAAGTAAGCAAATCCCCTTTCAAATACTTACATTTTTTCTCATCGCATAGTTTGTAGAACTAAGAATGGAGCAGTATTCAGAAAATCTTTGTCGATTTACAGGACTTCATCAAATCTCAAATGTATTATGTTAGCACTGTTGACTACATTTAGGTAGCACAAGGATCAATTTATTTATCCTCTGACATACGGTTCGTGGCTTTTACCATAAAGCTATTAGTTTTTCAGAATACTGACCGCTGAGGTTTCCTCTCTCGCTTATTTATGCCTTTTCAAAAGTTTTTATTCCTTATTGCTTTACTAAAAGGGCACGACTTTTGCAAATATGATTTCGCTACCAGAACAGCATTTTAATCCGCTATGACGGCTTCTTCTTGAAGTTTTGAGTGTTCCTACTGCATTCAATCTTTCCGCTAGTTCTGTCACCCTCTTAAGACTTACTCATCCGCATTGCTGACCTACCTTATAGGTCTAAGGTCTGCTCTTCTGGCTTTCTGTGCAGCTTCCACTTTCCCAGCGTACATAATAACCCTCTTCAGATCTTTTTTTTAACTATTTGGAGAACCTGTTATATATGAAAATCCCTAGCAGCATCGACAAAATATTGTAGGATTAACGTGTCTTTGATTTCCTGAAAGCCAGTTGAGTTAATGTTTCGATGCCAGTTTCTCGTTCTTGAAGGTACTCTCCTGCCCTTTATTCTCATGTCTTCAGCTGCAGTCGGTAGTAATGTTGTGGTGCAATTTGTCGCGGCACCAAATGTTCTGTTACCAAATGTTCTAGTCTTATGGTACCAGACGTTAAATACTAACTGTTACAATTAAAACCTGAAATTAAATAATTTGCCTACAGTAATATCAAAACCAAAATTCATTGCGTTGTGTATATCCTTCCCAAAACTAACCCGAACAACCCCTAAGACCAAGCAGGAGTACTGGTATTAAGAACATTCACACAGGTCATCATAAGAAAAACTCTGAATCAAATATATATATATATATATAACCAAGGATATTTATTGCAGCATTATAAGGAAGACACTCAATCTTTCAACTTAATTTCGAGATCTATGGTACCAGGGTGACAACTATTTAAAATAATGCATTTAAAATTATAATATAGATTGCTATTTTCAAATATACACCGAGATGAATTAATCAAAAATTTACACCGTAAAAATTAATATTAACCTTTCATATGCAGTTATCAAACTCTGCTGGCCAGCATAAAAATACACAGGAATTTAATGAATCACCGAGCATGGTGTCTTTACCAATATTGATAGAGATTACTTAGTTCAAGAAATTTCTTAATTTACTCAGGTAAAAATTACATACATAAATTTAGCAATCCCTTAGGCAGTTAGAAAACATTACATTTCAAGTAGACCCGTTGGAGAAAAATGATTACATTTATTCCTACATACAATTACTCAATTAAAGGTAAAGTAGAATTTAAATTTTTAATCGTTCCTTAATTTTGCAAAAG
>KK121659.1:6502-20809 GCA_000611955.2 Stegodyphus mimosarum | reverse complement strand
ATTAATTACTTTCCTTTAGATAAGTTATTTCATCATTATATAAAGCTGCATTTTAAATTTCACGATCTACGAATTTGAAAATACTTATCAAATGCCTTTAGTTAAAGTACACAAACTAAGTGATTAATAAAGTGAAAAGATGTATTACTGTGTTATACTTAATGTTACTGTGTTATACTTAATACTGTGTTACGCTTAATGTCCAATTACGTACTTCCAATATGTAGTATAAAAATCTGCATTCTAAACCGAATATGAAATGTGAAAGGCTCTGTGAACGGTTTTCTGCATTCCCTAAATATGAAAGAAAAACATCATTGAAATTCTCGGCTTAGTCGTCTAATAATTTGTTGTTAAAATTGTATAAAAAATAATTATAATGTGTTTGCTTACTCATTTCACTGAATGCATTTCATGTACGCTCCATTTTAAAACTGATGTAGGTTATTATGATGACCAACACTTTTCATCCTCAAGTCTTTATTTCTGGCAGAAGATAATTAAACCATCAAAATTATGAAATTATCTTTGCTGTGTCAGGTACATCTAAATATGACATAGAGAATGCTGAATGTAAATAACTCTTCCAGTCAACAAAGTTTACAACATTGCCAATAATACATTAAATTGCTCATATGTTGTTGTTGCTTATGCTAATTTACCTGACGTAATCAGCCCAAGATCAATTTATTCCTCGTGGGAAGGAGCGCTAGATTACGCCTCTTGTTGGCAACAGCCTTGAGCACCTAACAGATGACAATGCCATTTGGCTCAGTTCCTCTTCCAATTTGTTGGAGAGAACCCGGGTGGGTTGGGTTCGAGGGTTTCCCATCCCTTTTCTCTTCCACCAAGCCACACGGGAGGACTTTCGGCTCGGCGCAAACCGCACCGACACTGTACATTTACAAACATGCAAACTTTCTCCGGGATTCGAACCCGAGCAGTTCGGCAAGGCACTCAGCGACGCTAACCACTATACCGTTTGGGAGACATAATATAATATTCCGTAATTGTTGTAAAATAATGATATGTGGGAATTTCGGATGTAAAATTATGTCCTAACAATGATTATTATTCGAAAGCTGACTCTCCTGCAGGGTTTTCTTTCTAAGTGTACTTATCAAAAGCGATAATATCTCGCTTTAATTACCACCATTTTTTAGTAATGATGTTTTTCATGAAAAATGTCTTATTAATGTCGTCTCTTATCATCTTTCCTTACTAAGTGCAATGCCTTTAGATTTAGAGTGCAATGCCATAACCATAACAACATCTGTCATAAATGACGTTTCTAAAAAAAGCGATAGAAATGGATTTTGCGTTTAATAGGAAATAAAAATAAGTTCCTATAACCCTTTGAAGGGCACCGGTATAAAAAATATACCGGTTGTTTGTCAATTTTTTAACCTCCTAAAAGGTGATAATTTTTCTACACCAAAAGTTCTAATCTTGAGCTTCTAGTGTTTTCTTTTGATTCTACATGGCAGCACTACCCTATGATTGCTCAATAGTTTGCAATTATGAAATTAATATACCTCGTTTTAAAGTATCATGTTTGAAGATTCATAAATTCTATTGAAGGGGAAGAAAAAATACAAAATCTGCAAATGTATGACATACAAATGCTAAATATTATATATTTGCTGCATTTAAAAGAAAACTGTTAATTAAAAGAAGATTATTTATACGATTTTAAAACCGGTATATAAAATATACCGGCGCTCAAACAAAGGGTACAATGCCAATAGATGGCAGCACCAGGCATTTCTCTATTCTGTGGGATGACACAAATTACTTTATATTATAATTGTTTATGATGTAATAATTAGTTATTTGTGATTAATTTACCAGTTGTTTTGGATTAAATATTATGTTCATGGGTGGATGGGGACTTTACTGACCCTGTGATAAGTATGAATAAAAGTATCTTAGTTTCTTTTTATCCTTAGTTTACTCCAGCTAAAATTTTAATTTCACCACTTTACTCTTTCCCTCGAGAAAAACTTCGATTTCAAAACTGTCGTCTGACGTCAAAACATCATACAATTGTAGGGGTTAAATGTAGCATGTTAGTCCTGAAATACACCCATTGCTTCCTTTTTTCTAAAACCATAGAATGCAGAGAAAATGAAAAGAGGTGATTGATAGCTAATTTGGTAGGGCGGGGGGTCAAGCTATCTGCACAATGGGGCAGTGATAGGATCAGACAAAAGGAAATTTCACTTACAAACACGGGAAAAAAGAATGCACTTTTGCATCTGCTAGAGAAATGGAAAAAATGCTGATTTGAAAGCTTGCTTTTTTTGCGTTATGGTATCCACGTCTTTGTTAATTTCAGAAGGAGACTAGGGAACACAAGAGAAACATTTTCCCACGGTTAGGATATAAGTAACAGGTTTTCGAAATAAGTCTTCACTATTGGTGAAAGGAGCAAATACATAAGGTCAGTTTTAGATACAAACATTTATCTTCGGCAGTTAAAAAGGCAGTTTCAGCTTATTATACTAGTTCAATTACAGCATGATATGGTTTACGCATGCAGTGATATATTTGCTAATTTTTTTCATTAAATGATAATATTGAATTTAAATAACTGTCAAAAGCTTTTTACCCCGTATTTTACATAAGTATGTTCAGCTGGGTAGCATCATCAAAGTTCCTAAAAATATAATTTTTCTTTTTAAATTTTAAAAGTTTTTGACTTCAGATTTACATAACTATAACCAAGCACTCATTTTTATAGACACACATCAAAAGTATGCAATAATAGATTTAAAAAACAAAAAATTAACTCTTGGTAGCTCCATGGGAAAAAAACGTCCTAGAGGGGCACCGGTATAAAATATATACCGGCTCTCAAAATTCAGGATTTCACTCTAGATTTTTCTTAAGCCTTAATTTTGTGTTCTTAGGGTCCATAAGATATAATTCATGCAAAATTTTACCACAAATTAAATTCTTTTATATACCGCCCCTCAAAGGGATAAACCTTTAATAGCATCTCAAGAATTCTTTTAGAGCTGATCGATTTATTAACAACTCTACACTTTGTGTTGCCACCATTTACGGGCTCATATTGCACTATTTTCAATTAGAATAATTGTTTTACGTCGATTTGCTCTCTCTAACAGCAGTTATTTTGTCTTCTTGTTGCTATGTCTTCCTTGCTTTTCTACGTGGTTTGAAAATATCGTCGTCTGTTTTCGAAGAACTCGCGGTATATTGTGAATTTAAGTATCTGTGAAAAAATAATAAAACGAAACCTAGATTTTCAAAATGTAAAATGGCTAGGATTGTCTAAGACGGAAAGCGATGATTCACAGGTGACGGACTTAGGACAATTTATTAGCACTAAGGATTTTGAAAAGAAAATTGATTTATAGAAAGTATAATGAAAGTTATTTATAATTTTAGTTTACTTGGAATGGAGGTGAACTCTCAACCTCAATGTGTTCCTTGCAGTGAACTATTTTCCAATCAAAATATGAAGCCCTCGTTTCTTAGAAGACATCTTGAATCTAAGCATGCTAATTTAAAGGATAAATCTGAAGCATAGGTTAAGAGGAAATAGTAAACAAGCAACGTAATGCTTTGTTACTTCAAGTGAAAACGATTTGAAAACTAGTTACCTAGTAAGCCTAAGAATTGCCAAGACTGGGTGGGCTAATACTATTGCAGAAAACGTTAAATTAGCAGCAGCTAAAGGTATTGCTTTAACATTATTCAATCAAAAATCAGCTAATGAACTTAACTGCATTCTCGACCGACAGTAAGTTGAGAAATTCACGAAATGGTAATGTTCATAAAACATGCACAAAAAAATAAAAACAGTGAGCATTTCGCATTGATATTGAATGAAAGTACTGATATGATGAACTTTCTTCAAGTATTAGTTTACATACCTTTCGAAGAAGATAAACGATTTGCCGAAGAGTATTTACATTCACTTCGAGCACGAAGATGTAAAATGCAAAAAAATCAACAAATTCTGCTTTGATTGACACAAAATTCGGCAGGAAAGTAGCATATATATTTGTGTGTGCATAAAACAAAATCAATACTTATATACAGAAATGAAAACAATATGAATTTTTTGTAAGTTATCAGATAATGACATACTGGGGACTTAAATAGAATTATGTATAAAGTGAAAAAGCAGCATAAAATGAAAAAAGGACATTAATAGGGTATGTGATCCCCCCTCATCTGTATACAAAGTTTACACCTTGTGACCATTCTTTCAAGTAGGTGGACAACCGCCGCAGTATTAAGCAATCCCCATTCTTCTTGTAAAGCAGTTTCCAGCTCAATAAGAGTGGCTGGATGTGGGAAACGTGAAGATACAACACGGCCGAGAGCATCCCAAGGATTTTCAATGGGATTAAGGTCGGGCGAATATGCTGGCCACGCCAAACACGCAATCCCTCACTCTCCAGGTAGTCATCGACGATGTCAGCTCAATGGAGGCGTGCGTTATCGTCCATTAAAACAAAAGTAGCGCCAACTGCTGCAGCGAACAATCTCACAATGGGTTCTAGGACTTCATCTCGAAACCGGACAGCCAGCAAAGAACCCCGTTTAAAGATGTGCAGGTCGGTGCGGTATCCTAATGAAATCCCTGCCCACACCATAATGCTTGCGCCTCGGAATGCGTGATGTTCGGTGATGTTTTTGGACTGATTGCGTGTTCGTTTTTCACGCCATATCCTTATACGCTTGTCATCTGGCTCCAGAGAAAATCTTGACTCATCATTAAACTTGACATTGCTTCAGTCAGACACATTCCAGTTGACATGTTCCCGGCATCACTGTAATCGTGCGCCTCTTGATTGGACGGATAGAGAAACACAAACTCGAGGTACCCGGGCGTACAGTCCACTCATATGTAATCTTCGGCGTTCAGTAGCTGCAGATATCGCCTTACCAATATACGCTGTAACCATAGATGTCACACGTGTAGAGGTCGCTCTGCGATTCCGCTCGGCTACAATAGCAATATATCGATTTTCCACGGAGGTTGTAATCCTTGGGCGACCGACTACGGGCCCTCGGACAACTGTTCTGTGTGGTTTGGAATTGTTTCCATAAACGTGAAATTAGAGAATGATGAACGCCGAAGAAAAGATCAACATCTGTGATCGACTGTCCTGCTTCAATGCGTCCCACAGCACGCCAGTAATCTTCCATTCGTCTTCTGGAAGTCATAGAAACAAGTATATCTTGAAAACAAATTATACAATAGTTTTAAACACCTTCTATCAGCACTTACAATCAACTTCTGTAACCCCTTCATAGGAAAGTCGTCCCTAAAACTAAATTTACTCACTGTCCTATTCATTGTGAAGCTTTTGTATCCAAAGTAATCCCCGAAAAACCTGAAAATCCTTTTTGAATCAGCCTATGAAAATTGTTAATTTTATTAAAAGCCTAATTTTAAATTCAAGAATATTTAGGATTTTATGCCAAAAGATGAGCAATGAACATGAAGCGCTTTTGTTGCATTCCGAAGTAAAGATGGTTACCCAGAGGCAAAGTTTTAAATTTCAATTTCAATCAGAAATTCAAATTTTCTTCTGTTATTCAAAATTTTTATTTCAAAATTGTTTGTTTAGTAAATTATTGTTTATTTAGTAAATTTTGTTCAAAGGCACCTTAAATTTTATCTCGTGAAGAAAAGAATAATTAATAGGAATTTCCTGTGATCGAACTCTAACTGAAGATTTCAAAAATAACATACTTATTAACTTCTGGCTGAACCGAAAATAAAAAGAATGTAAAGGCATTTCAAATAAAGCTATTAAATTTATAAGGTTTCTCCTTCAATCTCTTGACTTTCTTTGTGAGCATACGCTGTGAAACCCTATGTGGAGGACAGTGAGCAAATCTAGGCTATGTCCTTTAGTGTTGAAGAACTACAAAGTCAGAAGGAGGGTTTAAAAGTGACCCTTTAATTCAAATAATTACAACTCTCCAACTTGAGAGTAAGCCACTATTTGGGCTGAACTAAAATAATATGAAATAAAGTGTGTTAACAAATTCAAATACCTAACTTAGCTCAAGTAGGACGGCGAGGGAAGCTTAACTCTTAGTGAAATGCAATAATGCGAATTTCACTAGCAAACACTGGTAATTGCAAATGCCTATGAAGGTGCAAATGCCTATGAAGGCGAACTTTCAGTAGACAGAGGAAATCTTGGCGCGCACAGCCTTACGGCGATAAATCCAAGGCACTGTTTTTCCCCTCGTTAACTCCTGCCTTTTAAGCTGCTAACAGATATATGCGATTTGCATAAATATCTCGCTCGCGCTAAATTCGGGCAGCAACTGAAACTTTGAGATATCGATAGGAAAGTTCAAACTAAAAATAATTTGGTTAATTAAAATAATGAATGCTACAAATTTTGTTGTGTTTTTGCACAGCCTGTTTGCGTGAATAAGGATTTTCTTTCATGTTATAAATATAGAACAAAATTAAACGGGGATCCTAAAATACGGTTAAAACTAAGTGAAATAAAATCAGACATAAAGAAAGTGATTTCATTTAAACAGACCCAAATTTCAGAATAAAGTTTGGAATTAAAGTACCACGACTTTCATAATTAAAATAACCAATTTTTAATCGAACGTTTTATGTGTGACTATTTAATAGAAATAGCCAATAGGTTGTGCAAATGGCAAAATATGTTTTAATATTTTTCTTGAGAAATTAAAAAATAATCATTGTAAAATGTAGTGATGGTGCTAATGTTTTTAAATTTTTGTTTAGATGGTACGCGTTAGTCAAAATGTTGAGAACCACTGCATCAGGACATTAACACCCATTTTTCCACTTTGATGGCTGAGCATGCTAAACATTTAACATCAGGAAAACAGGCCCCAGTAGTTGCTATCATTCTTTACATTTTTCATCATTTTGAGAATGACCGAGGAGTTGCACCACTCACTGGACCAAATCCAGGTGGTGATGAAATAACACCCATCACATTTTTAGTTCAGATGCCACTGTTAAGACTATAGTTTAGGGGAGTGCAAAACATGAAAACATCTGCAATGTCTTCGGCGAAATTCTAACCATGACTTCTTAATTTTGCTCGAGGGACGTTTTAACCACATACACAGTATGCACGGGACATGAGATGTATTTTTATGAATGCTTTAAAATTCTAATGCAATCTATTCCTAAATATTAAAAAGAAGAAAACTTTTAGAATTTATAAGGGTTTTTTTTTTTTTTTTTTTTTTTTTTTTTTTTTTCAAACACATACACATTTCGAGGGCATTTGGGCCAAAAATGCTTAAGAGCAGCATATTTTTAGAATTCCCGATAGAGTCTCGCGCGCTGGAGATGGAATTTTTTTTTTCTTTTTATACGGTGTTGCCATTGTTTGCTTTGAAATGGTTGATTTTGTTAATCAAACATTCGTTTTTAAAACACGAAATTAAATACGAATTCAAGTTTTACAAAATAGGAAATGGACAATAGAACAAATTCCAAATTCGGGCTTCCAGGTTCTCATTTTCGAGTGGAAGTCTATGTTATTAAAAATTTCATAGATCTAGTTTGAGAAACTTTCATGCAGATTCTTCTGTATATATACTTATATAATTTCTTTAAATTTAATACAAGGCGATAACATTTGGTGGCAACAATTTGAAAAGTGAAATGGGCATTCATAATAAACCGACACAAAATGCTCTTTCGAGACTAATAGCCCTTCTGGGCTAATGCCCCTTCGGGCTATTAAAAAAATCTAGGCGTAACATGCTTACATCTAGATCTCAAAGAAGCTTACTTCTAGAATATAAATATTGAAAGGAATACACAGTAGTATATTATCATAGTGAAAAATTTGTCATATAGTAACCTAGGAAATATACATAAATTCTATAAAAGATGTACAGTAATTTATTTAATTTAGAAGATTTAAAACAATAATAATTGATAATAATATAATGTTTTATAATGAAAAGATCTTGTTTATTACAGCTCAGTAGCACAAAGTAAAATAAAATTACGCTTAATTGTCAATTAAATCTTTTGCTTATACCAAAAGCATGCATACCATCTGCTTTTTTAACCCAGAAGTGACGTCCCGAATTGTAAGTTTGTACAGGAGATTTTAAGACATAGTATATTCTTCCTCCCATGGTCACGTTACTAGGTTGCTATCTTAGGTAAGTGTTCTTGTCTTGGGCCTTACATTATAAGTGCCGATAGCTAAATTCCATGCTGGTTAAGGTTTGAACCGGTTACGTTAGAGTTAAATTGATTTTGTAGACTTCGGATGCTAGTTGTTTGAATTTAAATTTTATTTTTGACTTATTGTTAACTTAAGTAATCTCACCAAAATTGTTGGCTCAGTTGTAAGTACAAGTTGTGCCTTCTTTTTTTACTAAGTTTTAGTAAGAGGTCTTTTACACTCTTGTCAAGTTCAGTTCTAATAATTCGTTTAACGTCTACTGGGAGTTGAGAGACTTTGTCTGATTGCCAACAATACAAATCTAGTAAAATATAATCTATATCTAGTAAAATATATATTAGGTTCATATAAAGGGAGAATAAAAAGACATTTAAATAGGGCACATGTTTACATTTTAACGTTACAAATTTACATTTAACATTATTATTCAGCTCGGACTGTATAACTACGTTGCGTTTAATCAATTTTTAACTCGCTTTTAAAACGCCTGATGCATTACTTTATATTGTATACTATGCCAATTTGTGTATGAGATATTATACCTGGAAAATCTTCGTATTTTCTGCAATGAATTCATAATTTTGCTGTAAAGCAATATTGAACAGTCAATCAAACAAAAGAAATTCAAAATTACAGATGATGCAATTAGATGTTATAAAGAAGTTAAAAGTATTATAAAAGTATGTCAAATTATTTTTGAAAGCGTATATAAAACTGGTTGTTTAAGAAGTTTCCGGTTACCTATAAAAATTCTACATACTGTTCGTGAAAGATTACGCCTGGAGCGTTCAGCTTAGTAACGTTCCTCAAAATGAGCTACTTTACCACGTGTTAAAATATACTTAGAATGTTTATAACTGTAGAAATATGTGCATTTCTCTTTCTGAAAGCAGTGGCTGTAATCCATAACGTCTAACTCATTGATACCAATCTTATGTACAACATTTAAGAAAATATAATGAAACATGTAACTGAAGTTAACATAACTTTTCAGTAGAAATCCATTCTTAGTTTCATTAATATCACCATCATGTAAAATACTCATCAAACAAGCTGTAATCTTCATTTGTGCCGTGTTATTTTATGGATTTCATCTGTTTCATGAATATTAATGTGCATGATTTATTCCAATAGGACATACGTGTGAGATTAAACTGTGTATTTTAACTTCAGTTTACTAATCCATCTTCATCAAGCTGTAATTTTCTGTCCAACATTTGTCACAATTCCAAATCTAGGCGTATTATTAAGGCAAGATTTTAAAAGCTGCTGGCTTTGTCATTTAAATTATATTTCGCCAAGAGCAAGTCATTGAGCAGCCGTTGATTGGCAGACATTATGTATGCACTTTCACTTAATTGCACAGAAGTTGCCTTCCTGTAACTGCCATGATAAAAGCTTAGGAAAATGTTCCTCGTGGGAGTACTCCGGTGGAAACGTTAATTTCTAGACTAGTAAAATGAAAAGGAAATGCTTTTCTTTTCAACGCTTGCATCTAGAAATAGCCTAAAACATTAAATGTAGATTTACGAGAAGCGAAATGGCTTTTCCGGGTTTTTTCTGCTTTTATCTTGTGTATGGCTCAACATTACAGCAATAAAGCAAACGTTAAATGACGTAATACAGTTTCTAAAGTGCTTATTGAGATAACCAAAACGGTTTGTGCGTGTCATGGAAAGCTGTTAATGGTAGCTTCTCCATCTTAGAATGCAGAAAGAAAATAAAGTATGTTTACAGTAATAACGGACATCAAGATGATGTTTCTTGTTTCGCTGAAGCTATTCATTTCATTGTTAAAGCAACAGAAGTAGTTTTGTGACATATTAAGAGACGTTAGAGCAGACATTCAGGTTGACACTCTCAGTGAAATTGTCTTTAATTTTGGTATTTAGTATTATTTGCTAAATGGGTTGTGCGTTGTAATGCTCCTGTTTAATTCAGAGAAGTATCTAATTTCCTTCAAATGAGCCCTTTGGAACTACTGTGCAAATTCAACAATGGCTAGCAAATTATTATTTATTAGTTTAAACAACCTTCCGTTATGAAAATTCATTTAGTCTGTTTAACTTAATTACCTTATATTTTATAGTTTTAACAATACGTTCAGGCTGTTTTTCGACAGCTGTCTCAGACCTCCTTCAGTTCCTACGTTGCCACATTTCCTGATACAAATGCGATCTACTTCATTAATTAAAGCGAAATTCTTTGATGCCTCATTGACTGATACTAGACAAATTGACCTCAGTAACTCTTTGCTAAGTGATATAAAACGAATGCCAGGAGTTAAACTTGTGGATAGCCAGCAACTTAGATCTTTGTAATGGCAAAACGGCTTTGTTTAGCTCTGTGCCAGATTAAATGGCAAATGTTATGAGATAAAACTAGAATAGATCATAACCTCTTTTCTCTGTTACTAACCTGTTGAGAGGACTTTAGAATCAACATATTTTAGTTCCCCCATTCCACAAAGACTAGCAGTAGTATAAGAGTGCAGCAATCAGTTTTTGTTAACCACACTACTGTCATGATTAACGGGTGAAGGGGACGAAACGAATGATGAAAGTAATTAAAATATTTTTGGACTTTAGGGAATTATTTCAGCTTAGATTTAGCCGCTTAAAATGAGTTATGAGTTCTGTAAATAAAAGTATGAGACTGTTTACGTAGAGCTCTATATGGCTAATGAGAGCAGTTGCCCTTCCTCTTATATAGGTCAAGCGGAAATTCACTGTGTGCGTATGTACTATGTTATTGCGACTTTCTTGAAATAAATTTTTCCGATTTCACGAAAATGAGCGATTTGAGTTTTGAAGAAGGATGCGCCAGCATATTTTGCTTCGAACTGGGACATAACATATGCGTAATTTTTGAATAATTTTAATTACCATGGAAATTTTGCTTTCTTGATAGAAATGATTTACAGGCGGTTTAAGATTTTCAAAAGGCCGAAAATCGACTGAAGGTGTCATTGCACCGAAAGGTTTTCAGCGAAACAGAATGGTGAAAATGTGAGCAAAATTAGAGATCTTACATTTTCAGACCATTGAATTGTTGTGAGATTATTCGGATATAGAGAACACTAAAGGTTCGCGTGTCCTCGGGCATGAAGAAGATTTGCATTCTTTATCAGTACAATACGTTCTATCCCACAACGCTTTCCATAACAAAGATTTTGCTTGAAAATTAATCCCTGTAGTCCTCCAGTGCCCACATTGATCTGACCTAAGTCTCTGTGACTTATCCTGTTCCTCAGATTGAAATGCTAACTTAAAGGAACACCATTTTGAATCACCGAAAACAATAAAGAGGTCGTGACAGACCAGTTGAAAGCCGTTTCTATTTTAAATTTCAGCTCTGCTGTGAAGAGTGGGAACAACAGAGCAAGCGATTTGTGGCTTTCCAAAGATACTTCTTTGAAGAAGATCGCTTAATCTGAGATTAAAATGCTAAAGCAATAAGAGGTCTCATTACTTTACTCATTTAAAAAAGTCTCATTACTTTATTTGCAGGCCTCGTATTTGCAGGTTTATTCACCTGCTTTTGCGCAAAGTGGCAAAGAGGAATTTGAAAGGCTTGCCTTTTAAAGAACAATGGATGATAGAGTTTCAGTGGAACTTGATTCTAAAAAGCGGCATCAACAATTGGAAAATGTATCGCCTTAAATCCAATTATGTAAACCTTTTGTTCACAATCCGTAATTTTAAACAAGAAGTGACTCTCAAATCTTACACAACCGCATCTGAAGACTGTCAAAGTACTTCTCACAAATTATTAATACTAATCTGGTCGCCGATAAAGATATTAAAATTCTAAGTTATTTTTACGTTAATGTGGCAGTTTACGTCGTAAGGTATATTTAATTTTATAACAGTTGTTTTATAACACTTTCTTATCCCTTCTAACTTCATCTTACAATTCCTTACAAAAGTGAGATTTTAGAATCTCGTTTAAATGCAGATGAGAATTAGAGCAGTATTTAAGTTCCACTGACTTCAAGAAAGAGACTTAGGATTCCTGAATAGCCCGCGTTTGCCTTTTGGCTACATCTCTCTACTGTTACTGCTCTCGGCCGCATTACGTACCTTTTGATTGCTTTGCTGGCTAATTTAATATTACGGACCAACTAGTTTACAATTGTGTTAGCTTCGGCAAAGCCTCTTTAGTTAGTCATTATTTAGTTCTTATTTCTTACATTGTGTGTTTAAACCCAAGTGAAGGCTTTGCTATACGCCCTGAGAAAGAAGTCATCTGTTAAATCTTTATCATGAGCAAACAAATGGTAATCAACCCTTCTTGAGTTTACGTTTATGTTCTTGGACTTACGTGATTATTCGCTTGGCTGTTCACTAGGTTCCTCGACACTCAGCTAATAGAAAACAAGTGGGAACATTACAATGTAATTAATTAATAATTTACTTAACTGTTAATGGTCTGATCTGAAAAATTTCGAATTATAGCGTATTTTTGAAATAGCCTGTGTTTATAAATATTTTTTTCTGTAAAATAGGATGTTTCCAGAATATTTTGTCTTGGAAATACAACCTGCAACGGATCACTTTTCTTCGTCCTCGGCCATAAATTTTTTTCTCTCGTGTTTGTTTGTACTGTACTATGCAATTGTGTATTCATTAAGTAGTAAGAGAATACGATATTATAATATTTGTTACAGAAAGCGCTTAATACTCATAATATTTTATGTATAACATAATGCGCTAAGTACTCGTATATTTTATATGTAATGGAATCCATTTAAATTTCGAATTTTTATAAAAAAATTTGAAAAGCGTTTTGCTTTAAAAGTATAGAAGAATAAATAAATCTTAATTTTCAAACGATATCTGTCACTAGCACTAGGTTCCTTTTGTCACTCTTGAATGAAAAATTTTGACTGGCCTTAATAGGAAAAAAAAAGTTCACTCTGTTTTTCTATTAAGTTACTTGTCATTAAGCTTCAGGATCTTAGCATAAATTCATGTACATGTATTCTCTAAACTTATAATATTCTGCAATTTACTGTTATATATATCAGAATTAAAAAAATATCAGCGTATTAGTATAGTTTTGTTTTTAGAACTCGGACCAAAAGTGTAAATGCAAATTTACATTAATGCTCTGAATATTTGTCTTTTGTGCAAAATTGAAACAAAAGGTCTTCAAATATATGGAACTTTCTCGATGTAATCTCAATGCAATCTTTCGAAATACAATCTGTACCACAAAAATCCTCATACTTAGAAAAGGCGTTTGATGATGATGAAATCGGTGAAGTGCTTGAAACACGCAAATACAGAATGAACTAAAACTTGCGTATGCTTGATACATTAGGTGTTACCAGGCCCAGTTTAGTATTAAACTCCTCCTTGGTTTTGAATTATCGGGAAGCGCTCCGTGATTCTGCCACTCTCTTTCCTTACCACCAACCCTCGAAAGAACACTCTGTTCACCGTGTATTTTGAATGTCCGTTTGCTGCAGACACTCTATTCTACATTAAATATGAGGCCGATTATTTTTAGCCAGGAGGGTTGCAGCACACTCGTATAATACGTTACATTACATTACACTATAGTCTTACAAACATCGATGTCTTCTCATTAATTAATTCGAAACCGGGCCCATCGCTAGGCTGTCAGCGTCACTGAAAACTATTCCGATGGGGCGGCACATAAAAGAGACAGGTGCAGTTACAGGTTATGCACAGATGCAGGACTGGCATCTGTGCATCCATCTAGGCATATCAGGTATCCCCGGACATTGCCCATTGTTGAACTTCCATGCCAGAGGAAATTCCGAGGGATAACGCACCAGGGTCCAGACCGAAGATCTCCCCCCTCCTCCTCTACCAAAACCCACTCGAGATGATTTCAGCACACTCTTGCCATGGAGATACTACATTTTGAACACTCTTGGCACGCAGATACTATATGCTTACAATCACGGATGCCTTCTCCGGGATACGAACCCAGGCCCTTTTGGTACGGCAGGCAGAGATACTGCCACTGTCTCGTCCAGTCGGCACATGGGAGAAGCTAACCAGCACCTTTGTAGTACCGCAGGTGACCACAATATTGCTGAACCTAGCTAACTTAAACTTCCGCCCCAGTTTTG
>KK121658.1:44846-59484 GCA_000611955.2 Stegodyphus mimosarum | reverse complement strand
ATCCATCTACTGGCTGCAAAACTTAACTACAAAAATGGAAGATTCATCAACATATAAAAAAAAAATAATTAAGTTTTGAAAAAGGTGAAAACAACATTTGACACTAAACTGGAAAAATGAATGAACAATGGTGAAGCAAAAGTATCATACATGATTTAAGTTTTTAATATGCTATATCCTTAACTTAATCATATGATTCTAATTAAAAAATGGTCTATTTCCTTTCAGCTCCCACTAGTATGACTTGTGCAAGTTTGGCAACATCTCTGTCAATTTTGATGGTCAATGACATTTTATACTAATATGTTTTAATTTTATATGCCAAAGGCCTAGAAAATACATACGATTTTATGTGTGAAGTTTTTTTTTTTGGAAACCTTACATAATTTTAATTGTAGGCTTTTGATAAAAAGCCGATAACAAATAAGACAAGTTTTAATATTAGATCTGAAATTTCTTTGACTATTAATAGGACTTTTTTTCTGCCAATTGCATTTTATATACACTGAACTTATCGGGTAATTTCACTTATCCAGAATTCGCATATCCTGAGCATTTCAGATAGTCTAGCTTTTACTGTATATACATACAACAGTCAAAATATGTACTGTTATAGTAGTAAATGTGCAAATAAAATAGCAATAAAATCATACAAATTTAATTATCACAGTTAAACCAACTTTTACCATTTCACTGAAACTTAATGAAAACTGACAGATAGAACAAAATGAAGATATACATTAATTCTAATTTTCAACACTAAAATACATACTATCATTTTCACATATTCCTTTAGTTAGGGATAGATGTTTTGCAGCCTACATAAAAGAGAAAGCTTAAGAATTGCATTTCTGATGCTTACTGAATATACAAATTTTATTTCACTCATGAAATTAATTTTTACTTAAAAGTTACATGCTTAGATTTATTTTGAAAGGATGAATGTATGGTATATTTTATTCAAGTTAGCTCAATCTAGAAAATTTCCGACTGAATTTAAACATGTTTATTCGGTAATGCACTACTGCTATGGCATCTAAAAGACCAACTTCAAATTATACCTTACAAGCTCCTGTTAATACTTATACCATAACTATGGACTGGTTTTCATTGGATCTCTGCAACAAATATCCATTACAAATCAAGGAGCCACAATTTTTGTTTTGTCAGGATATGAAATTCGCATAGGAAAAACAATACCACATTTGAAGTTGAAGAAAATGATTTTGATTTGATATATTTTTTAAATAATAAATTTTTACTGATATGAATTTTTCTCCATAATCTAAGTGGAACAGTGTAGTAAAAGAAAAGTGTTTTTTGTGATTATTATTAAGTTATTCTGGAAAATGCTTTCAGTTTATTTACACAAAGAATATTTCATACCTTACTTTTATAATATGTTCATACTTGAACTGATTTATTAGCTTAAAAATTGATCCAATATACATTCTTCCACTTTTGGAATTTTTCAAAATACGATGAAGACAGCCAACTCTAAGACTGTAAGGATTTTGATAAAAAAATTTAACTTTTTCTATAGCTTCCAGAGAGAAAAATCTCCAATCAGCAAAATGTTATGCACTGATCTGATACAAATTTCTATCCACTTATGTTTAAACTCTGCAACTGTTAATGTTTAATTGATTAACACAAAAGGCCATGAAGGACTTCACAGAGACAGCGGCTCATATTTACATACTCAGTATATGGGCAAAGCTACAAAAGCAGTGTGCAACTAGCCTTTTTGCCAGCATTCAAACCTTTGTTAAGTGATAAAAGTTTACAGCTGTTTTATTCATTTAGCCGCAGGTAAGACTATAATAAGGACAACTACCTTCAAGATGTTTGCGATAGCCCTTGTCTTTTTTTTTTATCAATTAACTGAATACTAAGAAGTTTCTGTTCAGAAAATAGTACTTATTACAATCTAATAGCCACCCTTTTCGAAAGTCGAATTCTTTGAACTAAAATTTTTGATAAGCTGAGCCTTTCTTGAATTGCTTTATTTTCTTAACCTTTCTAGCTAAGTCAAAATCAGACAATACCCTTTTGCAGTAGAGGCTATATAGTCCTTTGTGAAATTTTGAAATATGAAATAATTTACCTTGTGATCTTTTAAGAGACGCTGCCTGATATCTTGTAAAAATTAAATAATGTATTAAAAAGTAGTTTATATTTTATAAATACAATCTACATTTCCTTCCTTTGGAATACTCCGAAAATGAACTGTTTCCCATTCTGCATTTTTATTCTAAGCTTTAAGAGTTTAATGCTCTCATTGTCGAATTTTTTACCTTAATGATAACCCCCGCTGTGCAAAAAAATAGCAATACCTTTTTCTGCTTTATTAAAATTGATACATTTAAAATTTATGTTTTAGCTTCACAATGCTGATAGCTGTCATTTCACCATATAATATAAGTAGCTACTGATAAACATACAGACATTTGATTACCTAGAGTTCACCTGTTGGATTTTAATGGTTTGTAAAAAAAAAGGGAGAGAGAGAGAAAAGAAAATGTGAAACTACATGCACTTCTGATATATAGCCAGAAATTAGTAGATTTGATAAACAATTTGTTTTGATTTAAAAATGGAAATGAAACAATCTTCTAATGAGTAAACAAAGTATATCTGACTAGTGAAAAATTATACTCAGTCAATTTAGGGCCACTGTTGACTCTCCCAATTTTAATAATAATAAAAATTAAATTGGGGCATTAGGTGTTTTCTTAGGGGGAATATTTTATAGTAGGTTACTGAATATATTATTACCTTAAAAAAAGTAGAATTCTATTGAAATGAATGAATTTACTCATTAGCATGTGAAAGTGCAACCAATAAACTAAGTAATTATTGTCATTGACCAGAAATTAGTTGACTTTTCATGGGAATCAAACTAATTCGATCAATTAACAATAATTAATAGATGCGAAAGCATTTTGTCTAATTCTCCTATAAGAACCAAGACTTCAAAATCTTCAAATCGGAATACATAATTCTTATAAGAGCATGACTGGGAAACAAACAACATCAATTATCACGTATGTCTAGAATATTATTAAGGATACCTTGCCACAAATGAACAGCATTAAAACCAAGTGGATCATAAAACTGAAACATTCTATCTTTAATCTTTGCAACAAGGAAAACCCAATGTTTATTATTAATAAGAGCTGGAATAAAAAAAGAAATCAACACATGCAAAATCATCTTTTTTCCATACATTTCGAGTTTTATTGCCTGACTGAAAAAAGGTATATGGTAACATTTGGCAGCTATGGAAGAAGAATTACGATGAATGGTAAAAAAAAAAAGTATCAATAATATTGTCACTAAGCCAGCCAAGCTGAAAATTGTTATTTACAGCCTTCAGGGCTAAAATTTCTTCTTTTGAAATATAAGGATTAAGAGATTTTATATCCAGAAATGTTAGAAGTGTTTCCCCAGCTTTAAAAACACATTTTGAAATATCAGCTACATTAAGCTCAGGGGTGAAAGAATTATATTTAAGTAAATCTCTACCCTTAATTATGGCATCCTCCGATGACTTATGATCATTCACATTACTTGATAACCCTAACAAATCTTCTTTGACAATTTTTTTTATTATGAGTATCCGGATAATCTTGAATTTTACGTTTTATACCTTTCGTAGATGTTGTACGAAACAGAGTTTGATGTGAAAATTTTAAATTTGGAGCAACCTGAATAAATGGCATATTATTAGAAAAATCTTTCAAATGATTTGACTTTATTGCACCTTTACAATTAGAAACTACATCTTTTAAATTCTTTATGTTAGGTATTAATATCTTTTGGATTGTCGGATGCAGCAACATAACTAATAATTCAGACATTAAAGGCTTACAAGTGTTAATTTTATATTTGGTGTTACACATAATATCTGAAATAGCATTAGATTTTTAACCAGTTCTAAAGGGGAGGAGTTTAAGGATATCTGTTGCAATTACAGGACTTGGCTGCCTGCATGTAACTGAATGTATTTTATGTATGTGTTTACATAGCGTGCTGAAGTCTGGACAATTACAATTATATAAATGATGACATAGATTTAGACAGAAGAGGTTAATACACTTTGAATAACAATGATCTGTTTCTGGACATAGTTCATGCAATTGCTCAACTATGTACTGATTATTATGTGTCTGTGATTTTATAGTCCACAAAAAAGGATGTGTTTCTGTTACGTCGCTATCTGGTATTTTCATTCCAGATTCATGTCGCTTATTATAAGTTGGTGGGTAGATGCTCTGTTTACAGTTAATTTCAATTTTATATTTATAAGCCATGTAAATATCTTCAATTTTTAAAAGCACATCAATTAAATTATCCAGTTGCCTGTTAAATTTACGTTTTTAAGTACATAGTATTTAATTTATTATAAAATGACTCACAATACACGTTAGTATCTGTGAATGCATGAGGGAAGTTTCTGCATGCCATTGACCAGATTTGCTCGGCAATAATAATATTCCTCAAAATAATTTAGAAACGATGGTGCAACGGCTTGAAACTTTTTAACGAAATTATCCATCGTAGAAGTAAATAAAGAAGAATTAGTTTCTTCAAGTAGTATTACTAAATTAAAATAAATTTCATCATTAAGTTTTTGACTTGAAACCATTCGAAATAAACTACGTTGCCATGCACGATGTACATGCCATTTACATAGAATATGTTTAATACCTAGACCAAATGCTTTGTCAAATGCAGGATACATAGTTTTATCATCATCTGTCATTAAACAATTAATATTAAGCTCAGGTATTACACATTTGATACTAAGAAATAAATTGTACATCGTATCCTGATCTGATTTGAAATAAAATGTGCTACAGGGTAACCACTACCACATTCATCTGGGATTCAGTAAATAAAAATCATACTGATTTGTTTTGTGAGTAGAATCTATACATAAAATCCTGCTACAACCTTTAATCATCATTTCTTTTTTTCCTTTGTTTGTAATCCTAGTGCAAAAGACTTACTTGCAAAAGATAGTGTGTCAAGGCCTTTTGGACCATACAATGTTGGTTTTCGTTGAGGTTTGTAGATAAGAATAGGGTCATATGATTCTTGCCTAAGTTTCTCAACCATGGCAGCAACAGAAAGTGAATCATCACCAAGAGAAGTCATTACCCGCTTTACATAGTAATTGATAGTTCTACGTGTTACAAAATTATCTTTAATACTTAAGCTCTCTCTATTATCACGTGATTCACTTCCATCTCGGATAAATTTCTGAATTTGATTGGTGGAAACCCCTAACTGAGCATAAGTTTTGATTTGATCACGACAACTTTGACTATGCTGTTGAAATTTGGTATTTTTAAATGAAAGCTCATGATTGTGACCTGAATAAAAAATAGCTGTCACAAGATCTTGTTCCTCTGAAACTAAAATTCTAGATGGACATCTGAAGCCTAATGGTAAAGTACCTTTAAGATTTTTTCGACTTGAAACTGACACTCGTTTTTTTTTGTGTGTGTGTTACATTGAAGTTACAACAATAATAATGATATGCTTTATTAAACCTTATGTATGCTTCCAGAACACTTTTTAAAAGAACTGAATGTTTCCTTACAGTGAGATTCTAACCACAGCTGAAAATCCACCATTGATGAAAATGTAAGCTCTTTCACAGCAATCTCACAATTGTGAAATTCAGCCAAATGTTTATTATGATCACTAATAAATCAGAAGGATGCCTTACAATCAGGAAATATTTAAATTATTTGTAGTACAGCAAAGCTTCTTATGATGAAAAAGGTTACTGCGGATTTTACAGTCTATCTCACATATTATGATTTTGAATCAGTTTCAGAAGACACAGATTTACACCTTTTTTTATGATTAAAAATTACTGTCTTGAAGCACATGATTTCATGCAAACCTCACACATTTTCGGATATTTATTTTCTATTTCATTGCCATGTTTTATGGTAGTACATAAATTATCCTTATTTAAAGTTTTACAGTTACGTTTGTGTCTTGATAAAGTTTTTTTTACAAGAAAAATCTTTTTTTACAACAAGGACAAATTATGGTCTTTATATTTGGGTTAACAAAGGTAATAACTTTGCAGTTTTCTTCAATATAGCCATTTTCAGATTTCTTTATATTACTTTCACCTTGATTAGAATCATCTGCACCCCCAAACTTAATGTCAGAACATTTTATATAATTTTTAAGAATAGAAAACTTGTTAAAATCAAAACTTGTGCAAGAATCAACAACTGATGGGAAAGTGTTGGAATTGGTGACAAGCTGAGTAGATGAAACAGAGCAGCAAAAACCAGTGGGCTGAGAATTGACCAATGACGTAACAGAAAACCTAGATACAGATGCAGTAGCATTACGCAAAGCTGAAGCAGTGTCAACAAATGGATCCTCAAGAACTGGAAAATTCGACCTGTAAGTACAAGGATTGAAATGAATACCAAGCTGAGATGATGATGAATCGGAGCACCACGAACCTGCAGACTGAGAATTAGACACTGAATTTCCAGGAAGTCCAGATATAGATGCAGTATCAGGAAGTTGAGATTCAGTAGAATTTAGAACACCTGATATACTGTGGATGGAACATTCGGGAGCTGAAAAATCCAATACATTCAAAACACTCGAACTGACATCCAAAATTGTACAAGAAATAACAACGTTTTAAAACATCTGAAAAAAATGGCTTAGGTTCCAAAAAACTTACACTAGTGCTGACTGAATATTCAAGAAGTGGAAAATCTGATAAACTCGAAATATTGGGATTACTTTTCAAAACAGAGCTAGTAAACCAAGCATGCTTCAAAACATCTGAATAAAGTGGTTTTGAAGAAACATGGAGCAAGAAATCTCTAGAATTACAGGCAGGAACACTGGAAACTAAAGAACCACGTTTCACAACATATGAAAAGAGTGGTTTGGAAACAACAGCACCAAGATTACTATCCAAATAAGTGCTTAGAACAGAAGGATACATGCTAAAGGAAGTAGAACAAAAAGGTGCACTTACCTATGCAACAGACAAACTTCTCTTGATGTCTTTCACAAAGATTTTTCCCAGCTGCTCAATACCTCTACGATTTAGGTGCAAACCGTCTCTGGATAAAAAAGTTTTCCAAGAATAGTCAAAGGAGCTGCAAAAGAAAAACCCATCTTTACCTTCGTATGTTGCGAGAAGTCTAGAATTATCTTTACTATCTTTCTGTTAAGTTCTTGTAGGTGATACGGGTTACAATCTCGAAATAAATTCCAGCATCGCGAGAGAACACCTGAAAGCAGAATGACCTTCGGGTTTAATCGTTCAATTCCCTTATACAGACAACAATATTTACGATGAATTTCTTCTAGTCATTTGAATTATTGGTACCAACGTGGACCAAAACGAAATGAAAATGATTGTCCATAAAGGCAATCTCACGTGCCAACCTTTCAATCTTAGCTCCTGGAAAGCAACGAAAATCAACTTCATAATCAGTTAAATTCGCAGACAAATATTCTTTTAAATATTTAATCATAGAATCCCCGATTATGAGTATTTTCATTTTTTCAGAGTGCCTAGACAAAAACATAACTATAATTAGATGATCAAAACACAGAATATCAGCGTTAATACCACGTACCTGGTTACGAAGTAGACACGTACAAGCAAAATGGCCGAAAACTGTATTGCTTACTTATGCTTACTTACGAGAATTACATTTGGCTTCAATTTTCAATTTTGGCGCAAATTACGATAACCTCTTAGTGTTGCCATCAATCACGTGAGACCCGCTAACTTCCGTAAACCGTCTGCGTTTGTCGTTGCATAATTCTGTAAACCTCGTATCAACAAATCACGGTTTGGTTTTGCTGACTGTTCGTTTGCGAAAATGTGTGTATCATTGCATTTAGGTCGTTTCTTACTTGCAGAATTTTCAAGATGAAGATTGCATTTCTGCATCCTGATTTAGGTATAGGTGGAGCGGAGCGGCTTGTAGTAGATGCTGCTTTGGCTCTGAAATCAAAAGGGCATGAAATTCGCATATTTACTGCACATCATGATCCTGAACATTGTTTTGCCGAAACTAAGGATGGATCTCTTGATACAGTTGTTGTAGGAGACTGGTTACCTAGGGGTATTTTAGGCAGATTTATAGCTCTATGTTCGTATTTTCGTATGATATATGCGGCTTTGTATCTGATATTTTTTAGCAAATATCGTCCTGACATCGTGATCTGTGATCAGGTGTCAGCATGCATTCCAATTTTGAAATGGAAAGGAGCGAGAGTTATTTTTTATTGTCATTTCCCTGATAAACTACTAACAGAGCGAAAGAACTGGATCAAAAGATTGTATCGGTTACCATTAGACTGGTTAGAAGAGAAAACTACAGGAATGGCTGATACCGTTCTCGTGAACAGTAATTTCACAGGTATTCAAAATCATTGTAATTCTCACATGATATTTTTTTAATCTGTCGTTGACTACCTTTTGACATAACAAAAATGGTGATTGTCACGTTTAAAGATTTCAAATGTGGTAGTACTGAGTTTTAGCTTGCAATGCTACTGAACCTACTATATTCGTGTAACACAGGGATGGGCAAACTTTTTCGATCGCGGGCCAAAAATCGAAAAAATAAAGTTTGGCGGGCCAAGATGAATTTTTCTAAAATTTTAAAAACAATATATAAGTATTACAATTTAATATATTAATGAGATGAATGAAATTGCAATTTCATTTTTAAAAGTTCCTTATATTGAGGTTCGAAGTGAGATGTACTGATTCTAAGGAACGAGGCTAAATGCCCATCTGTCAGTCTACTTCTGAAATACTTCCTTCTAAGGTTCATAGTTGAAAACACTTGTTCACATATATAAGATGAAGCAAACATAGCACTGATTTTCTGGGCATGAGATATTAAATTTGGGAAACTTACTTTCGATAATGATTTGTAAAACTCTTAACTTTGGCATATTTAGAAACAATTGCTTGAGATGATTGTTAGATTGCAACTCAATTAATTCAAGCTGCAAATCTGACCTCACTGCTTCACAATTTACGTTGAATGGCATTGTAAAAATATCTAATTCTGCTTGAATGGCACTGAAATCTTGAAATCTGCATTCGAACTCAAAATGCAGTTTTTTCAAGCTATCTTCATAATTCTTAAGGTTCTCTTCATTTACTGAGGGTATTGAATTTAACCTCGGGAAATGAGATGAGTATTTCTTACCTAGCTGCCCAGGAAACATATTAAGTTTTAGTTTAAAAGCTTTGAGATGTGACCAAATATCGTCGATAAATTGATTTTCCCCTTGCATCTTGACATTCAAGTTGTTCATATGACAAAGAAGATCTGTGAAAAATGCAAAGTCTGAAAGCTATTTTGTATCTTCTAACATTTCGCACTCTGCAGAATACTGTTTCTCATGGAAGAATGACACATTGTCGTCTTTCAGCTGCCAAACTCGCTCGAAAACACATCCTGCACTAAGCCACCTTACTTTCGTGTAATACAGTACATCAGAGTATTCAGATTGCACTGACTGAAGAAAATCTCGAAATTGCCTGTGAATAAGCCCACGAGATCGAATAGTATTTACAAGCTTCACGACTGTATCAAGCACGGGTTTCATATTCAATGCAGATTTACACAGAGCATCTTGATGTATAACACAATGTAGAAAAACAACATTGTTCCCGGGATAGTTTTGATTAAAGAGTCCAAGAAATCCAGATTTTTTTCCTGTCATATTTGGTGCTCCATCAGTCGTAATATTACATATATTTGTTATAGGCACTTTCAAAGTTAAAAGCCCTTCCTGAAATTCACGAAAAATATCATATCCCGTTGTAGTTCCCTTTAAAGAATGCATGCATGCCAGTTCCTCAATAATTTCAAAGTTCTCATCAACACCTCTTATAAATAATACTAATTGAACAGTATCATTTATATCAGTGCTTTCATCCATAGCTATGGAACAAAATTTAAACTGCCCAATCTTTGACTCTAATTGTGATGCCAAATTTTTATCAATGGCTTCCATTCTAGAAGTCACCGTTTTTCGAGATAAGCTTACAGTCTCAAAATTATTTTTCTTGTCTGGACATAAAACATCACAAACTTGGAGCATGCATTGTTTAATGAACTCCCCATCACTGAGAGCTTTATTATTTTTAGCAATATTGTATGCTACAATGTAACTTGCGTGTGTAGCTGCTTCTTGAATACTGTTTACCTTCTTGAAAAACTTTTGCTGGCCTGATAATTTTTTACAAAGACTTTCTGCATTTTGTTGTTTTTCATATTCGGACATTGCTTCGTAATTGGAATTCTTATGCTTAGATGTGAAATGACGGGAAATGTTATATTCTTTGAAGACTGCTACAGCTTCATTGCAGATAAGTAATATAAATATTTTGTGCTGCTGTGGACTATTTGGTGAGTGTCTACTTGGCCGTATCTTCTGAGGATCTTCCTGAATGCTGAGATTTTAATACAAAAAAGGAATGCAGTGCACCTAACTTGTTACTGGTTAAAAATTTATAAACACACACGAGAAAAGAAAACACCTTGGTTTCAAAGAAGTTGGTGCTTTGGGAACTTACTAAAATGCAAGGCATGAGCAGTTTTCAATAGTGGGCTTTAGCAGTAAGTAATGCTACATGTGAAGATAAATTAGACCAGATGCTTTCTTTATGAAAGAAAGTTTTCGAACATAAGGAAATCCAGCTCATCAGACAGCTGCTTCAATACTGGGCAAAGCAAAAACTGAATCTGTGGAAATTTAATCTACCGAGCTTTTGAAAATGGAAAAAAAAAAAAAAAAAAGAACAGTAAAACTTTCACATGACTCACCATACTTGAAATGTGTGAGGGCTGTTAATGCATAATGTTCTGATAGTAATATCTATATGTTTGAAACTGCAAGAATACTAAAGCAATTGATGTCTATTACTTTTTTTTTTCTTTAGCATCATTTGCTATCTTATCCTTCACATACCATCTATTAGATAAGTAAGAGATGGTATGTGAAGGATAAGATAGCATTTATTGTAGTATTAATAGGAATTGGAAATAATAATTCTACTCTTCTAAACAAAATTGTTCTTAAGATTATAATATTTAAAGATGAAAAGTTTATTAAAATAAACTGACAAGTATGATTTGTTTTTATATCGAAAATTTCTAAAAAGGAATTTTGTGAATCTCAGAATGGTATGATGTTCAGCCATATCTGTTATTGATTATTCAAATTAAAAAACTTCCCTTACAGAAATATTGTTGTTCATTTTATCAAATGTATGTTAAAAATTGCCAAGGCTATAATGCTATCTGAGTTGTAAATTTATTAATTCAGAACAATATTATCTGTTTTGTTATAAAAAAGTTTACTTTATTAAATTTTTTATAAAATAAAATAAAAATTTTTGTTTATCTTTTAGCAAAAGTGTTTCGACAGACATTTCCCAGTTTGAAACATGTAAAATTAGAAGTAGTTTATCCAACCATCAATATGAACAGCATACTCCGTCCTCTTCCTAATAGCGATTTGGGAGTTAAAACAGATGCAACCACTATTTTCCTATCTTTGAATCGATATGAGAGGAAGAAGAATATAACTTTAGCAATTGATGCAATGAGTAAGTAATTAATTTTGTTAATACAATACAAAGTCCAAAATCTGGTCATTAATATAGGCCTCTATATTACCAGCAAAAGAATAAATAAAACTTAAAAATATATAAAATGAGGATTTCTTTTTCTCCCCTTACAAAAACTAGGAATGGAAACTGTTACACTTAGCAAGCAAAAGGAAAAGCAAGAATGTCATAAAAGTGATTGTTCTCCTGACTAATTGAAATTTCTGCTTGTCACTTTCAAACACACTGGTTAGGGAATCATGCCATGGTCATTGACAGTACGTTGATACACTGATGATGACCATACTTCTAGCTCTTGAGTGGTTGTGACAGGAAGAGGATACAATTTTTCGGTCTGGCTTAAACACTAAGCCCCAAGATATATTGTGATGTTGCTTATACTGGTTTTCATTTATTGGTATAGCAGCCGAGAAAAGAAAAGGATTTTGAGAAACTTAAATGCAGTTAACCTAGCAAATTATACTTTTCTTTAATTTTCTAATTTGATCCAGCTTATTACTGTTTGCAAACCATTATTATTCTAGCTGTCGTTATCAAAGCTGTAATATCAAGTATATCGAAGTGATTTTCTAATTCTTTAGCTATAGCAGGATCCACCATGGGAAGGATATTTCAGTGCTAAGTAAACAAAAGATAGATAAGGCATATCCTCCTCAAAATTATGTGAGGAGTAGGGCAGTGGAAAATCAACAGTATATAACATAAAAAATCTGATATATACACTGCATGACTTCCTTGTGCGGAATATTAAACTATATGCATTTTTTCCCGCATTTCATGTAAACTTATTTCCTCGAATTTCATTAGAGATATATTTCTCCTTCAATTAATTCAGTTCTCACTTCGCGGGAAGGCGCAAATACATAAAAACTCGAAATACCTTCCTTAAAAATTGAAAGATATAGAAAAATATAAAACACCAAACAATTTTTAAAAAAAATTAAACAATTATTGTTACAAACAATTAATTATCAAACAATTATAGTTAGTTAAAACAATTTTTTAAAAAAAATTACCATTAAAATTGCATTTTCTATGCAAAAACAGCAATTCAGCCAGCATGCAAAAAGGCAGATTTTTCAGTACACAAAACTTAAAAGTTTCGTTTTGGTCCCACTTGGCAAAAAGGCACTGAAGGTGCAGAAAAACTTAATTCACTATTCTGCTAAGTTTCAAGTGTAAACGAATATGGCTGCTATGGTAAAAGCAAAATAGGCTTAGCTGCACTTAAACAACTTTTAAATTGTTGATAATTGTACAACTATTGCATGCAGATTAATTAAAGGCATAAAAACTTCCTAACTGGAAGATAAGAACAATGTAATTCAATCATTTTTAAAGCAAAAAATGCACAATTTACCAACATATAAGAATAAAAAAACTCAGCTCGCTGAGCCATGTAACAGAGTGGATATATATATATAAGATATAGTCGTTGATGATTGGGGCATTGTCGTCGCAATGAAAAACTTCTGTTATATTATCTTCATTTATTACAGCTTCTCCACATCGTAAAGTAGTCATATATATATATGACTACTTTACGATATATGTATGAAATAATAAAAACAAACTCAGTAATAATGACTAGCAGGAATTTTGATGGCATAGAAGTGTTGATCCATAATGAATAGCAAATTGGAGGCGAAAGCAGATTAAATCTCTTCACTTTTTTATTTGAGCTTGTTCTGTCCACAATCAAGTTGGCACATTAAATGTGCCTATTCCAAAAAAGCTTACATTCTAGAAATTGATACATTTTTATTGGATAGTTAATACAGTACAAAGTCCATAATCCGGACTCGTTGGGACCTCTGCGATTCCAGATTAGGGGTTTTTACGGATTATAGATCATCAATTTAAATATGGTAAGATGGCATGCAGAATTTATACAATTAAAAATATGAAACAGTAATTTATGAAATAAAGGGCAATTATGATCTAAAGGGTATCAAATTTTACAAAAAAAAGCTTAATATTTATTTGTTTACTTTATTAAATATTTCTTTCAATGTAAGTTGTTTAAGTTGCTTCATTTTTTGTGCTAATACTTTCTCTTTAATTCTATAAAGAGATATAATTTCTTGTTCAGTTACAAAGTTCCACTGTTCAAGTCCTGTAATTGCTGTGTCGAGAATACTGACTAACTTAATAATCAAAATTTTTTTGTTCTCAATAACCTCTCTGTCAAGCGGTATTTTCTGGATCTAGAACCATACTACAGATTTCGCCGTCCTTTAATTGATTGATGATTGGGGCATTGTCGTCGCAATGAAAAACTTCTGTTATATTATCTTCATTTATTACAGCTTCTCCACATTTCTTTACATAATCCAATAACTGGACAATTTCGTCTTTAGTTTGCGATGTCCGAAACCCTTCAAATTCGCGACCATCATCTTCATCGTCCTCACCATGAAATATGATAGCTGGCCATAAATTATGCCAAGCATTTTTTAACGTATCTGGAGACACATCCTCCCACGATCTTGCAATGCTCCACACAGCAGATTTCATACTAAAATATTTCAAAAATTCTCGAATAATCTTGCCATTGTTCAAGAAATTTAACATAGATTTTAAAAATACTACTTTATATTTGCATTTCAGCGCGTGCACTATTGCCATATCCATAGGCTGAATGATAGATGTACAGTTTGGAGGGAGGAATAATATGGATACATTATCTTTCACTAAAAATTTAAGTGAAGTATGCGCCGAACAGTTGTCAACAGTCAGGACTATTTCTGAGTCATCAGGTAAACCAACCTAATTCAAATGTCGCCGAGCCTCGGGTATAAAATGATTTTGAAGCCAATCATTCATCAACGCTTGTGTCATCCATGCTCTTTTATTTGCACGTTATATAACAAGGAAAATCGTTACTCCTTTAAATGCTCGAGGTCGTGCATGTTTTCCGATTACAAAAAGTTTGCACTTGTGCATTCCTGCAGCATTTGCGCA
>KK121658.1:0-42290 GCA_000611955.2 Stegodyphus mimosarum | reverse complement strand
AAGTAAATATATTAATTAATCGTAATAAATTGCCCAATACTTGCGCAAAAGCTACAAAGTAATAAAATAATCCTATGAGAACGGTAGTAGAATTTTAGTTCAATGAAGTAACTTATAAGTATTGAAAAATGAATATTGAAAATTTTTGGTAAAATGAAGCATCAAAAATGAATCATATTAAATGGAAACTTTAAAAATGAAAGAGTAATCAATTAACCAAATAATTATTGTCATTGTTCGGAAATTGGTTAACTTTTTAAGAGAAACCAATCCCCCAATCAATTAGCAATAAATATTAAATGCGAAGGTGTTTCGTCTTTTACTCAAGTGAAAATAATGATGCCAAACTGATATTAGGTAAGCTGAGTTTAAGCCAAGTAGGTAGATTTTATGTGAGATGAATTTCTGGTAATGCACTATATAGAATTCATTATGAAAATGCTAGTTCCGTTAAGTTTAAATTTTAATATCGTGAGGTATTATTGTTAGAGTCAGTTTCGTACTTGAGTAAAGTTTCCCCCGACACCCTCACTTTCAGTCATGCTAATTCGAAGAAAATTTATAAACATGATAAACAGAATGCAATCTGTGTAAAAAATTATTAAAAATAATTAAATATAAAAGTTGAAAAATGATTGCAGAAGATGTACATAATATACACTCACGTTTGTGAAAATTGCAACACCAAGAAGGAATCGTCATAATTGAATGCAATTTAATACACAGTTGAGTGGTAGTGGTACAAATAAATGATTAAATGTTCAAAGCAAACAAACAAGAACAAGAGATCAGAATCAGTATTTTGTGTGGCCACCACGCGCCGCAATAAGTGCTGCTACACGACGTGGCATGGAGTCAAACAAAGTTTGAATGTCTGACTGAGGAAGAGCATTCCATATCGTTTGTACGCGTACCCAAAGTTCGTCTGCAGACGCAACAGGACGAGGATCACGAGCAAGACGCCGACCAATGACATCCCACACATGTTCAATTGGCGACATATCCGGGGAACACGCAGGCCAAGGAAGAAGCTGTACCTGCTGCGCTGCAAAGAAGGATTTAACAATCCGAGCAGTATGAGGGCGGGCATTGTCCTGTTGAAATACAGCGCCTGGCAAGCTTTGAAGGAAGGGAACAGCTTCGGGCTGTAGAACTTCACGGATATACCGGTTGCTGTTCAGATTGCCCACAATTCGTAGCAATTGAGATCGTCTATGATATGCTATGGCGCCCCAGACCATAACTCCGGGTGTTCGTCCACTGTGGCGTTCGATAATGCACTCCGGAAGGTGGCGTTCACCGGCATAGCGTCTGACACGAATGCGGCCATCATGGTACCACAAATTAAAGCGGGATTCGTCAGAAAACACGACATGCTGCCAATCAGCACGCCAGTCTCTATGCTGATTGGCCCATTGTAGCCGCAGGCGGCGATGGTCGTGCGTTAGGGGGATCCTGTATAAAGGAGTCCGTGCGCGCAGTCCACACTGCAGCAGACGTCTACGAATTGATGAAGCACACAATGAAACACCTGTAGCTATTGACCACAGTGCTGCCAATTGTCTAGAGGAAGCTGTACGGTCCGTCCGCGCCATGCGGACCAGGTGTCTATCATCGCGAGCTGACGTCACATTTCGGGGTCCACTCCCGGATTTCCGAGTTGTCCGACACTCGTCCGTCCACTGCTTCCAAACGCGCATCACTGTGCTGCTGTTACGCTGCACACGAGAGGCTACTGCACGATACGACAATCCAGCTTCACGAAGGCCGATGATTCTCCCTCGTTCAAACTCTGTAAGTTGTTCAAATCTCGCTCTCTTTCGTCGACGAGGCATAAGTACAGATTGAGTTAACGTTTACCACTAGCAGATAACCACCGATAACCATACACGCCTCGCTACAGCCGTCTATTTATTCGGATCCATCAGCCATTCAGAGGGCGCTGCTCAGCATACGCATGCGCTACGGATTTGCAATTCTAATCATTTGCATATCATGCGCTACTTTGCATTTCCTGAAAATTTCAGCTCACTCGCGTAAGTCCTTCATGGTGTTGCAATTTTCACAAACGTGAATGTACATAAGTAGCCAGAAAATGAATTAATTAACTTACGTGCTTGTGAATGTTAAAAGTGAGACATGTCCATTACTGTCTTCATACCCAGAATGGAATTTGGAATTCGAACCAGGATGGAGAGAGGAGAGATGAATGAGTTAGAGACATTTGGGGACATTGAGAATCTATTTTTTGAATGCAGGAAGGAACTCTTTTTCAAGTGAAAGTGGCATCTGTTGAAATTTTGATTTTAAGCTGACCAGACAAAAGAAATTAATTAATTTCTGGCTAATTGTCATAGTGGAAAGAGGAAAAAAGTACTAGTAATCTTCACTGCTCATGAGCTACTAAGTAGAAAATTTGGAAATAGGCCCATTTTTTTTAGTAACAGCAGTAAAGAAAATGCCAGAAACAATTATTTTTACATTATATTCTAGGGATGGCCAAACTTCAAGACAATGGGAGCCGCATGGTAGATTTTATGAACGTTCGAGAGCTGCAAGCCCAAATTTATATCGTTTTAAAAGTAATAAGACAGGCTTTGAATATAAAGAAACTTTTGAAGTAAATTAATGAATATGCGACTAACATGAATACATGAATAAACATGAATAAATATGAATACAACATCTTATATCTACTGTTTTGTGTTCAGAAAAGTTAAGTTTGAGTAAAATAAAAATTTTTAACTCTTGTACTGGGCAACTATGCCTTTTTTCTTCAGGTAGAGAAACCAAATATTGTCTTCTAATTTCCTTTATACCTCTCAGTGTATAATTATTGTTTTTCTATTTTAGTATAAAATGAATAGAAAAGATGTTCATTAGTCTACAATTACCTTAAAAAAAATGTTATTTGAGTAAATTAAAAATCATTGTTTAAAAGAAAATTGAGTTTCTTTAGAACTCGTGAGCTGTCTTTTAGAAAGCATAAATTGAATGATCCACATCAATGAGTACTTGAGAGAAACTATTATTCTAGAAATGATATTTATTTAAAAATAAGCTATTAACTTATTAAGACCTTTGCTTAAAATATAATTTTGTTTCTCTACACAATTAACATAAGAAACAACATACTGAGATCATTCGAATCTTTGGATCCTAACATCAGAAATCATCTTTTTCCCAAAACTTTGAAATTACTACTTTTACTGATGCCCAATATAGAAAAATTTACCAAGCAAGAATATGATTGCAATTTCAGTGGTATTTGAATAATCAATATCTCTCATCCCCCTGGCTGATACAGTATTTCAACATGTCATGTAACGGAATCTGCCAGAATTTTTTAGTAATCAGTGCACTGCGCATCATTGAAAATTCTCGAAACTATCACTCGAATCATCCCAATAATTTTGGAGATAGATAATGAAGTTGAGGCGCATCATTGAAAATTCTTGAAACTACCACTCGAATTGTCCTGATAGTTTTAGACACAGATAACAAAGTTCATGCACGTCATTGAAAATTATCGAAAGTACCTCTTGAATTGTTACAATAATTCTGGACATACATAACCTGTTGTTCATATCGGGCGACATAAACGCTTCATCGAACACATATTCCATCTGTCTACCAGCCGAACTTTTCAACCTAGCTGTTTAATTTTTTAGCTATATTTCAAATACATAGCAAATCAAAACTACTACACAGAAAGAAAACATACCTGTCACTACTATAATGAATTTATTTCACAAATGAAGGTATAACATGAATGCATAACTCTTCATATTTCTATGGGCATGCACAGTTGTTCGATGCTGAGGCCTTTTCTAACATGACAGATGTCTGCACAATAGTTAGTTCCTAAGCTCTTGCCAAATAGGTATACGGATCCTACATATTCCAATTGTTGTACCCATAAAAGCGGTCAAATGACTTATCGTCTCGTCTTGAATTTCTAAGTAAAATAACTCAGAAGAAGTGTAAAGTAAATTATTGTGAGTCTATCGGTTACATAGTACAAATTTCCAAGGATTACCTAACCTGCATACAGAAAATAAATCTCAAATAGAGTCTGTAGAAGAGGATACTTTAGAAAATAAAAGATCAGATTTTAAAATAAATGTTTACGGGAGCAAAATTTCGCATTATTATTTCGCATTATTGCCTGAAATTTTGTGGTGTTCAAGCAGTGGTTCATTGCACAACTTTATGCTTGTCTACTAAGCTTTCATGAAGGACCTGTCAGATGTACACAATGATCTAAAATTAAGACGACAAAAAATATCAGCAGATTAGAAGAAGTGGAATGCTAGCGTCAGAGCCAAGGCAACCGGGGCAGGTGCAGAATAGCAGTTCTAAAGGGTGAAACTTTTAGATATGCCGGAGCAAAAGCAAAATGCCTGTAATTTAGTGCGATATTTACCAGCGACTCTAACCTAGTGCGAGGTAGAAATAAAGAAGGTCATCAGGTCATCAAACAATAAAATAAAAAAATAAGAGAAAATATCACAATCTAAAGAGATTTCACCAATATCAATATGCTGATTTTGATAGAAACTTTGGAGAAGAGAGAAAGATTGTTCTGTTGATCCCTCATTGCTAGATGCAATATTATTGATATGAAGATTTGATGATTAAGGTGAAAGATCTCTATCTGGAATAACAGTATTTGATAAAATGGGAATTAAACATTTTAACTAAAATTTAAGTCATTGTTAAACCAGTAATTCTTCCCACCACTCCCATTATTTCAGCACGCATAACAATTGGTGAAATAAATTACGATCTCTGCCTAGGAGTACCAGGGAATTATTATGAAAGATAGAGTTTCATGTGGGAAAAGGGTTCATTAAGCATATTATTGTGAATGGTTGCGAAATCTGTGGAGCAATTGCATAAAAATGTCTGGGTTGCTTAGGTATAGGAAATTATTTTGAAGGAGTTCCGCAGAAAATTTGAGACGAGTACCTTAACCAAATAAGAGGCTGAAGGTTTACGCCAACAAAAATAAAATCCTTGTAAAATTCTTCCATAGTTTAAGAAAATTCTGTATGGTTTGTAAGGCAAAACAGGTTTCTTCAGCAGTTAACTCACGCCATTCAAGGACTGAGTAAAAGTAGTACCCTCCAATGAGTAAATAGCAAATCTTCCAGATGGATCACAATTGTTGTGATAAATGGGATTGCACAGGAATGTAAGCAGATACTGCCAGAAATGAAATTAACTAGATAGAAAAAATATTAGGGAGAATAATTAAATAAATATATTAGCATTACGTTTTACATTAACTTCGTATTGGTGTATTCCGATGACCATCATCTGTTCAAAAAGTAACATAACTGGAATATGATTACCAGAACTGGAATTATTTGTAATTTGATGTATTTGTTGCTTTGAAGATAAACCAACACTGAACAGTTTGAAATCTATCAAATTTTTACGTATATAAGATCAGAAATTAAATTAGTGATTAATAAAGAAACTTGACACTGCATGATTTCTATTTCAAATTCCATTTGTATTAAAAAATTAAATTATATATATTCAAAACAAGTTGTATTTCAGATGGCAAAGAATCACAAGTAGATCACGAGCCACATTTAATGTGTCGGAGAACCGCAGTTTGGCCATGTGTGTGTTTTATATACAATAATTTCAGTAATTACACTATTTACAAATCCTTTAACTGATAGTTATCTAACATATACTGCCTTTTCAGTTTAGGAATCAATTTTCGTATCTCTGTCAGACAAATGATTTAGATACAGTATTTAACGCCTGCTCTTTTTAAGACAATGATTAATGAAGTTATTAGGTACTCTATTATTTTTGTGAATTTTAATAAGTAGTAGAATTTCATGTTGTAGATCTAATATATCTGTACAAATGTGCTTAAGTCGCTGTATTTGATTTAATATAGTATTACTTATAACTTTCTTGGAAATGTTGGAAGTCCAATTTATTAACTTCTTAGTACTGAAATTGCAGTTACGTGTTTTGTCAGACAGTAGACTCTTTTTGTAGTTAATGATTTGAAAATCTAGATAGTCGATTATATTTTGTGAAGTATTAGTTTTATTAAGACTAAGGCATTCTGGATAAATCTGTGAATTTTTAATCTTGTTAAAATTGTTAAATATAGTAAGATCATCAGTATATCTGTAAGTGTGGGCATAGTAAATTAAATTTTGTAAATTTTTTTGGAAGGTAAATTCTTTGATGAATAAAAAGATATTACAGACAGAAGTTTATACCCATTGGGATACCTCAGACTTGCTTAAAAAGTTGATTTTGAAATTTGATGTAGTTATAAAAAGTAGTGTATTTGAGGAAGGCTTTCCATCTATTGAAGTCTATAATTGTGAGCATAGTAGGAAACAGTTTAGGCAGATCTAGGAGGCTAACATAGATTTCTTCTTATAGAAGGGAGGTATATAAGTTCTCAAAGTCACAGCAGTTAATATTTTGTATGTCAATACAAAATATTAACTGCTGTGAACTGTTATTAAACATACAGTATTAATTTAACTGTCATTAAACATACAGTATTAATGACAGGAGTGTGATTTTTGGATGATCCAGCAATATTTATGCTCAGTGTTACAAGCATTGAACAGGTTTCGTACGGTCCTCAAAAATCCTTAGGTTTTTTTTAAATCAATTTTTGGTCCTTAAAAGTCCTTAATTTCGGCCAAAATCGGCAGAAGGTCAGTAATTTTAATTATCTGAAATTTCTGTCTGTTTTTAAAATTGCCATTTTGAGTGTGAATTAGTTCAAATATGGTTAATCTTTTGAATGGGAAAGAATTTTATTTTAAATTGACTATTCATATTATCATTCTTACATTCTATGTCATTTGAGTACAGTAATTTCAATTGTTCCTTGAGAAAATGTAATGCCGTAATATAATTTGTAAGTGGAAGTTTCGTAATTTCAAACTGAGTCACGTACGAGCAGGAATATTATGTAAAAAGAAATAGAAAAAAAATTTGGAAAGTTACAATTCATTTAACTAAAACTATGAGAATTAAAAAGGATTTTCATATGTTTCGTTTTATACATTTAGTCTGTAAAATGCGGAAAAGGGAGAAAATCGTGTCTTTGAACACTGGTAAATAATTCTTCCTAGTTTAGCATAAGATTGCACCAAATTCATTTGAATTTCCATTTGATTTAAAAATGCAGTCTCTCAAATTAACTCAATGAAATTTTAATTTTAAATTTCATATTGCTAGCAAATGCACAAATTGCTGATTATGAAATGAAATTGTTATGATGATAAAGTTATTGAGTCATCTTAAATTAAAATTAAAATTTTATAGTCTTTGACCACTAATCCACATTCTTAATTTGAATTTGACTGTTTTTATTTAATTACATCACCACGAGCTGTAATTGATTTTGTTAACATAAAAACATGCCTTTATGTTCTGAGTTCTTTTTAAATAAGAGGCTTATTTAAACCTTTGTCTGACTTTGTAGTTTTTTTGAGACATAACAATAATTTGCATCATGTCTGTCAGGGGATTTTGCTCTGTTTAACTTTTACAAGATTAAGTAAACCTTCATAGGTACATTGTGGATAGGTTGACAAGTTAGGAGATAAAGCATGCAGAAACTAGTGAGAACATTGGTTTGTGTATTGAGACAAACTTGTAAATGTTAGAAAAGATGGTTAAAGAGAAGGAAATCCATATAAATTAGCCAAAATGTCTGGGAAGGCTTTAAATCAAAAAGACACATAAATATTTTGTTGGTGTTGTTGCTATGTTTTGTAGCTTTTAACGTGCAACTATCTTGATATTGTTTAAGAATCAATGTCATCAATTACATGTATTTTAAACTGTGAAATTTTATTAGATTTTGATTTTAATAGTGGCTTTTAACCAATATTGTTAAAAGATAAATAAAATTTAATAGTGACCATGTAAATTCATAATGACTAAGGTTATCTAACTATCTGATATAATTATTTATAATTAACTGCTGACCCATAAAATTTATCTTTGCATATTAAAGTGAGTTATTCCCTTTCATGAATCCTTACTGTGGTCACAAGATAAAGCACAAAAATGTAAAAATTCATGTAAAACTTATTCTTCATATTTAGTGAGACTTAAAATAATACAAAACACCTTATCACCTCTGGTGCTTTAGTGGCTTATTGGAACCTTAAAGTATATTAACTGGATTACAACCACTGCATCTCTGCATGAAGCTACAATACTAGCTGCATCAGACAGAGCCCTACTAATTTTCAATACTTGCCAACTGTGCCCACTTTCAGGTTTGTTCTGATCAGCAGATCTCTCTCTTGGCGAGCAGCGACGGTAACAACAGCTAGACTTTTGTTATGAATCATTCTGATTATTATTATACTTTTCATTTTAACCTATGCTACTTGGCATAAAATGTACCTGCTATTTACTAAACCTCTAGACTGAGCAAGTATGGGACAAAATGAGACATAAAAATTAAAAAAAAAGAAAGAAAAGAAAATCAACATAAAGCTAACTGTTAGTAAAATGTAAATAAAATGTTGCATATCTTCTTTCAAATATGTCCAACTATTATAAGTGTAAAATATTTAATGCTACTTGGTAAAATTCATAAAGTTTATTTTATTCTCAAACTCAGTAATGCTGTTGTTGTTGCTATGCTCACTTGTCTGAACCCAAACCCACAAAATTCCCCATGGCAAGGAGTGCAAGTTTATGCCTGTCGTTGGCAACAGCCTTAAGCACCTTAAAGTTGACAGTGCGATTTAACTTGGTTCCGTCTCCAATTTTGATGAAGAGCACCCCAGGGGAAGGATGGGCCTGAGGGTCTCCAACCCTTCTTCCCCTACTAACAACTTCTCGAGAGGACTTTCGGTTCGTCGTATATTTAGAGTGCCCCCCTCCTCATGCTGCACGAACACTGTTCATTTACAAACATATATGCCTTCTGTGGGATTTGAACCTGGGCCCTTCGGCATGACAGTCAGCGACACTAACCACTGTATTGGTTGGGCGGTAAACTTATTAATAATTATGTTAATTAAGTTATGTTTAATAATAATACATCCTACTTACGAATCTATTTTATTTTTAGGATGGTATTGCAAAAGTGAAGTTCATACATAGATAATATATTAATTTTATTGAGTTCCCATTTGCTCATAGGCCCTGAATTTTTTTCATTAATGACCCTTAAAAGTACTTAATTTCTGTGTACAGAAATGTGTACAAACCCTGTTGAAGATTAATTTACAATTTTTTTTTAAGTTGAAATGCAAAGTAATAGTCTAGATTTTTCTTGTAATTATTAGTTCCATTTGCAATGAATCTGAATTTTAATAGTATATCTACATATCTATATATATATGTATATATACTTTTGGGGTGGCCAATTGCAATCAAAAAGGGAGGTGCACAACTGCATGCTATAGCAGTCTTATATACAAATTTTCAACATTCTGAGTCTATCGAAATCTACTACATTGAGGCTACTCATTTTTGAGTTATGCAAGTTACATACATACGTACTTACAGATGCCATGAAAAAGTCTCTTCTGAATGCATTTTAAATCTGTTTTATAATTCATTTGGGGGAAAAGAGCCCTTTATCTTGTCCTTATATATAGATATCATGCAAAAGCATTGTTAAATTGCATTCAATAGTGGTCAAAATGGATATTTTCATTGAAATATGGTACCCAGAATTTTTCGTGATTACAACACTTCCTTTGCTTCATACAAGGAAGTAAAAATGAAGAAAGAACTTAAAAGAAAAAAAGTTGTGGATTTTGACATCTTATTGCCAACTAAGCATGGTCAGTATTTGGAAGAGTGACCCATTTGGCAATGAATAACAGAAAAATAATTCATTTTGCTGAAAGTGAAGATTGAGTGGGTGAGTTATTGCAATGAGGGCATGGCATTGGCACGTTAAATGCAGTGGTTCAAACAAAAGTATTTCACAAGGAAATGAAGGTAGAAACTGAGTGCATGTATTTAATTTGTGGATTTAATCAAATTTAAAATTGCGATGATGTAAAACAAATTAGGCAAATAGACTTCAGCTGAGTGGTCTGTAAATTAATTCATTGAACTCATTGATAGGAAAACATTTTCTCCAAATAAATTTGTAATGCTGATGAGATGGGTCATTTCTGGCAATATATGGCTAAAATACCATGAAGAACTTTGCAAAAAAGCCCTCAAGTGAAGTCAATGATTCCAAATTGAGACTAATAATTTTGGTATGGGCAGATGCTGCAAGAATGCACAATTGTAAACTTTTCATAATTGGAAAAAATGTAGGGCCTTGGGCATTTAAAAGAGTAAAGATATTTTCCATCATGTATTGTTCAAGTAAAAGAGCATAGATGACACCATTAATAAATCGGTTTGAAAATCATTGAAATTTGTTGGTTTATTAGATGATATAAAATTTGTCCTGATTATGAAGAACACTTTGGCTCATATTTCAATTAAAGTTTTAGTATAACACCCCAATCTTATCCTTTCATCCAAATTTTACATCCGTCATTCAGTGGATAAAGGAGTGCTGTGGGCATTAAAATGTAAACAAAAAGTAGCATTTTTGAAATCAGTGCTAAATTTTCTGAACAGTGGGCAAGATCTTATAAGAATCTAAAAAATATTTTAACATAAAATCTGCAGTATGGAGCATGACAAAATCAGGGGGGGATATGTCTACAGTTTTTTTTTTTTTTTTTTTTTTTTTTAACGCTGGCCAAATTTTGTGATGGAAATGCTGATAGGTATGAATCTGAAAGTTTTCAGATATCAAAAGTAAAAGGCTAAATTTTTCAATTAATGGACTTTGTGAAGAAGTAATAATTTAAATGAAGGTGATATAATAAGTTTTTCATTGTGATGACAATTCCTCAAACATCTAACAGACTATGTAATATGGCCTTAAATTAGAAAATATCACTATCTTCAAGGATGAAATTGACAAAGAAAAAATTCAATTGCCAGGTTAATGTGAATTCTTGTGATGGCTGTTATAGGATTTGACAATGCAACTTTGTTAAGTCAACAAAAATTTATGTGTGTCTGTAAAATTAAAGAATTATTAGTGCAGAAAGCGAAGCAGCTTAAACTGAAAAATATATGTTTAATAAAACAAATTAGTATTAATTTTTTTTTTAGTTTGATTCTCTTATGGCCACAAATCCTTTTTGATAAACAACTATTTCATATTTTCAGTTTTATGATTTCTACATGTTATCATACCAGGTTTAAAGTGATAATCTAAAATTCAGAAATATCCGAAATCATTGAAGTCCTGACAGTTCCAGATCTCAGACTTTGTGTTGTATAATATATATATATTGTCTGCTGTGTAAAAGTGCAAAATTAAATTTGAATCAATAATTTGGTCATTTTTCCATAGTTAGATTCTTCAAATTAGCTTCCTGAGCTCTTCACATGTAGATTTAATATGTAATGGATATGTAGATTTATTTCTTATAAGTATATAGCTAATAATGCAATCAGTATATATTTTGTTCTATTATTATACATTTTCTTATGTTTTCAGATACGTTTTGTAACTTGCAGTCTATAAATTTCAGATAGCAAAAGAAGGAATTATTATTTTTTAACTCAATCGAACAATAAAATCCTTATTAATTACTTTAAATGCAAAGCTTTGCAATGAATCATTGATTTTATTTCGAATTGGAAATTTAAAACAAAATTAACTGCACACTGTTGTGTCTTCTTTAGTTTGGCCTCTTTGGTTTAGAATGGTTTGGTTTAGAATGGCATCATTAACCAACTAGTGGTATGTTACAAGGACAAAGGGAAAGTCCGTTTTGCCATTTTTTCCCCCTCCAACAACACAAAAGGAATACTGAATTTTCCGTAAATGCCTATGGTACATTTTTTTTTTTGCATTCAGATTGAGAAATGACTGTTCATTGTTTAGAACTGAATTTGGTTCAATTATTGCATTTTAAACATTATCATTATGCAGAAGCAAGTGTTATGCTTCGAAATTTCATATTGTACTCTACATTTAATCTAAAGTTTGCTTTTCTTTATTTCTTGGCTTTTAAAATTCCGTATAATAATGCAGCTGTCTCAAATTTATGACCCGACGGCCTCATGAAGCCCCTCAAAGGCATTTTATGCACCTCAATAATTCATGTCATCTTAATTAGCATTATTAAGACAAAAATTTGAAGAAAAAGATTTTAATAGTTTGGAGTCCAATTTTACATCATTTTCAGTACCAAAAATGAACGTAACTCTCCAAAAGATCAAAAAATGGTGTTGATTAATTGACACTGTGATATAAATCTTATACAAGATTTTAAGATCCAGATTAATTTATTAGTACTCATTGAAAGATAAATAGTGTTAGTTATGAATTTTTTCCAAAAAAATAATCATTTTGTTTTGAAGTATATTTACATTTGAACAGTTTTTTTCAGTGTTGGAAAGTAATAAATCTACAAAAAGAACCAGAAATTGAAATTTGAAGCATGACTGAAAATGAAACAGGCAGGCTTTTAAAAGCTTAACGCTACTGCTAGATAAATTTTGATCATCCTCTAAAAAATAAAAAATATCTTTGAAATAGTGTTTAGAATCCAGACCCAATTTATTAGAACTCTCCTTCTCAGATTCAGAGTTTTTCTAAGTTTGATATTATTGCAGATACCAAAAAGGTTTTTTTGCAGGTAAATGTTTGGCCAAAGGAATGAAACTTTTCAAATTTCTTCCAGTTGAAAACTAATGAAAGTAAAGACGTTAAAGTAACAGATTGGTCTTTGATGTAAAGAGCAGCTCTTTCCTTTTGTGAGCAGGCCTGGATTATCATTCGGGAATATATTTAAATGATTCATGATATATATAATCAGGATTATGTTAAGCTTCTTTTCTTAAATTTCTTCAGTGATAATCTAGTAATGAATTTAAATGATAAATGTGACATATTACCCTTCATTGAAATGTCTCAAGTAGGTCTCTCTTTTTTGCATGGAGGTAAATTCAGTTTGAGATGTTCACTGTACATCAATGATAATGATTCTCAAACATATACTCCTCTGTTAGGACTTTTGCGGGATAGAAGAAATGATATGCTGATGACGAATTTGGACTGGTTTGAGAATTCTAACTTTTTCCTGGTTTGGGGAGAACCAGGAAAAACATGCATATACACAAAGCCTACAGACATTTTATTCTATGGTTTGCTTCTATTTGTTAAAACAGGAAATGTAGGGTTGCAGAATCTTGTGCTTGGCAACTTTTCCTTCATCACCTTTGCTACTTGTTTATGATTGTGGTGAATGGAAATGCGTTATTATAGAAATAGCGCATACTGCAATAAAATATAATTTTATTTGCACTGACTCAGAATTTAAGTAAAATGAATAGGTATCCAATGCCCTTAAATGTTTATTGAATGTTTCCATTTGTTTTATTTTGCATTTTGATTTATTTTTCTATATTTCTCCGCGATGTTCAGATATGCCTTAGGTAATATCATGCATAACCCTAGTTTATGTTCTTTGAAAGTTATATGTTTTCCTTCCTTTCGTTATACACTTTCATTGATGCCTAAATTACCATAGCCATATTGAATTCATACAGTGTAAATGCATTGCTAACCCGGCTTTCTAAGGAATATATATATGTAATACGACATGCTATCATAAGCTTAAGCACATGATGGTGAGATTAAACATTTCAGCCACTAATAAATATTTCAATTATGATGTGACAGGCTTCTCAAGAAATATAAAATGTATTGTGATATTAAGAATGGTATTACTAAACTTTTATCAGACATTTCTTGTGTACAATTCTCTGATAACATGATATCTATCTTTTCTCACTGATGAGTACTTTATAACATATTATGGTACAATAATCTGAATTGAATAGTAGTGACAAAGCATGGAGTGACAGTCTTACTTTGCAATTCCTAGAGATATCTGGATTATGTAATGCTAAGTACCAAAATAAACATACTTATTTGTAAATTTGAAACTCTAACACAAGTTAATACACATTTAATTTTTTTAAGAGTGTACTATCCTGAAATTTTTATAATAATAGATTTTAAAAATATATATATGCAATAAAGTTGTATGCCATTTGGCATGTTTAATGATCCCAACTTGTTTGCTCAGATTCTATAAAATACAATGTTATTATATTTCACTTTGCACATGAAATAAAACTTTAGTAAAAACTTCTAAACGCATATATATTTTGCAGTAACATAATTTTAGTAACAAGAAATGGAAGGAACAATTTGTTTAAAATTTCATCTTACTATTTATAGTATCTCACCTCTATATTGTATACTGAACTGAAAAGGACCAATAAATTTTGTTTAATGTTTCAAAGTAATATTTCCATATATACAATAAGTAAAATGCTATATCGAAAAAGTAAAGTAACCCAGGTCAACACGGAGCATCTTCCCAGACAGCTTTCCATTTCTTTAGATATTTTTGTCAGTATGACTGCAGATTTTGATCCTTCCTATAGGAATTTCAGCATTTTAAGATAGCAGTGGAACACATCTACAGTTTTTTCAACTTTCAGCAAAATCTCTGACTTTTTCTGGACACATGCAGCACAGTGTGTCTCGTTAAAGGCTTAGTGGGGCTTATTCTTACCTCTCATTTTAGAATTTGGGTGCTGAGGTTGTATGCAATGCCAAATTTATGCAGTTCTGTAATGCTTTTTTAAACAAAAACTGGTTGCTGTATACACAGGTAGAACAAAAAGCACAAAAAAGCAAGAAGTGTACATGTCTCGTATGGTATAGGAAGAATGTGAAAAAAAATAGGCAGCACTGGGTGCATCACTGAAATAAACTTAAGCATCCCCAACCAAACGTTTCTCTCTAATTTTGGCAATGAGTTCACACTTTTTGATTGGGATGCGGATAGTCAAGAAATACCGAGCAAACTTATATGCTTTAATAATAAACTTAAAATAGTTTCATTTTCTTATTAACCCTTTACAATCGTATATCTACTCTCAACCACCAAAGCATTTTTACCGTTCCATTCATTTGTCTTCTCTCAGCCACGACAGGAAAGAATCATATCTCATATTATATTAATTGTGTTAAGTAGATAAGCTTCACAATATTGCATATTATGTATTACTGTTTGTTCAATGAAAATTAATTCTGAGCCTAAATCATTTATAATTTACAATGTATGTAACTATATGAAAATAAAAATTCTTCTGCATTTTATTTTATACGATTTATTTTAATGAAATTGGCTGAAATTTTTGGTAGTTGATTATGGTTACAGCAAGATATTTGAGAACTGTTCTCCCTGAGAAGGTTGTTTATTGAGAGAGCTTTCTAAGAGATATTGGTTGACATATTATTCTGTTATCAAAGCTTGCATGCTATGTGTCAGCCAAACCAACGGTATATGTATATAGAGGGTGTCACTGATGGTCACGGATTTAAGGTTGCTGGTGGTATGAGAGAGCATAAGCACAATGAGTATGAAAATGAGAAGTCATTTTAATGACAGATATTTATAAGAAATACTGTGCTATATTTAAAAGAATTGTTCAAATGGATGACCAGCAGCTGCAATGTATGCATCACAATGGATCTCATCTATGAGATGCAGATCGACTCTCCTATCATTAGAATTAGCATTGCTGCTGCTGAGAATTGTGACATGCTGGGCATCTTTCAGAATGTATACCATCATCATGATCCATGTATTGCTGTTAATAATAGTTTATTTGAAGAATTCTTCAAATATCAAACATTTTTTGTTAAACATTCCATGACTAAATGACATTTTGTACTCCACATTCTTTGTACTTACCATGTTTCCATAACATTATTATGAAAAGTGTAACTTATCCCATATATTATCGTACCTTAGAGTTGTGACTATTAATATTGGCATACATATATATATCTATATGTATACTAATGGTAGGCTTAAAAAATCATTACTCCTTAAATGTTGAGTAATGTTATACATTACATAAGATCACCCAGATGTTTTGCAGTATAGTTTAGTATTTTTTGCTTGTACTAGCTGTTAAAAATAAAAAATGAGGCAACTACTCATTTAAAAATGATACAGTTATTCATGTAATATAATTAACAGTAATATTAATTCTTAATCAGCAACTTGTTTTGTTCCAGAAACAGAAAAAGAATTTTATCAATAGTTTGACTCTTTTTTCTGATTTTAGTTATGGTAGTGTATTCAATTTTTGCACTGCATTTTAAAAAAGTTATTGAAATGGTCATGGATTTATTTTCTGTTCCTGGATTTGATGTTACATTTTAAAATTACGATACCGAAACTAGTTTCATCATTTTGCAAAAGACTTATATTCATACATGTGCATATTACTTTATGGTTGCAATATCTGTTGTGCAATTTAAAATTTGTTCATTGTTTATAATACAAGGTGTTTATTTTATAAGTCGACCCTTCATAAAAATGGTATGTGTGCATATTTATGAAACATACCTTGTTTGTAAACATCATATATGGCTGGTTTATTTAATTACGACAAAGCACTTGAAGGCTGTCTGCTTAAAGGAAGGGATACCATCGTGGAGGACTTTGTGCAGGAAACTCATTCATATGCATGTTACACATTGGAAAAAACCACAAAAACACCAATGCAGACAGCCCATTTGTCTGAATCGAACCCAGGTCAAACTATGAATGTTGAATGACTTTACTACCTGGCTGCTAGTGCACCACATTATACGTTACTATAATGCCCCAATCCAATGCATTTGTCTACATATTTTTAGTCACAAAATGAAGTTTTTGCCTATGTTATATTCTGAATTGCTGCAGTGATGTTCATTTACAATTCTTTTTAAGGTGCATGTACTTTTTATGAGCCGAGTTTGTGTTAAACATCTTCATAAAAAATAATCTGGACTGGTAAGAAGTAGAGATCTTGTTGCTTATAGTTTTTAGATATAATTCTGCCTCTAAAACTTCCTTCAGTGTTTTCATGGTGGAATCTATTCTGAAACATTTTGCATTACCTTGTTAACGTTCAGTAATGATGTTCATTCTTCTGTAATGAAACAGTGAATTAATAGACAGTATCTTGCAAGGTTCAGCATTTATTATCGTCTTAAAAAACACCGACTCAATAATTTGTTGCCTTGATGTGACACTTCAAGCAATAATATTTGAAAAGATGGAAAGAAGCATGATAAACAAGGGCTAGTTTTCAAGGACCATTCCTCATCTGGAAATGTTGCCATAAATTTTAAGCTCTTACAAAACAACAATCAGACATATGGAACACAATATGACAATATTCAACATCTGCTCTGGGCAAAAGCATCCAGATGATAAAATAGTAAGATGGTACCTATACGGTGGTTTGAAAAGGTAGCTGTTATATCATTAGGCAGGGTTCAAATCTCAGAAAGGGTACAAATGTTTTGGAAATGTATAGTAATTTTTTGGCATGTGGGCATTTAAAACCTATTGAAGCTGAAGTCCTCTTGAGGGGCTGGTGTTAGAAGAAAAGGATTAAGGAGACCCTTGGATTTTCGTAAAGTGTTCCTAATCGAAACTCAGATAAAATTTAGTAAATTATTCTATCACCAGATATGTGCTTCACGAAGCTGCTCCACAGCTAAATATATCCAAGTGTGCAAATATGCATACCAAATACTGTAGTGATTTAAATTTGACTTTCACGACCAGTCTTTGAAGGCTGCTAAATTTTAAGATTTATTTTACAAGAAATTATATAGTTCATAAAAGCAATATAGCCATAAAAGTATATTATTATTATTATTATTTTCCCCTAATGATGGTGGTAAATGTTGTGAAACTAGGACAATATTTCTAACTGAGAAACCACACTCACCACCACAATCACAAGTGGAAATATAAGAATTTTAGCTTCTTCTCCTCTTAGCCCTAGTAATAAATCTTATTCAACATTTATAACAGGATGCTTTGAATCTGTTTTGTTTCCAACAATTTAATTTCTCCTGTATTTCTGAGCATGCTTTCTGCTATGATTATAAGCAATACAATGTACAGTATGTTATGGTAATGTCACTACTTTAAAGAATAAAAACATTTATGCAAAAGTAAAGTATTCAAGAAAGATCCCTTTGTTTTGCTGCTTATTTAAGTAAAGAGGGGGTATGTTTGTCGAGTACTTTACTTTAGTAAGCAATCTTATGTTTTCAAATAGATCTGAACTTTGGGAAGGCATGTTTGTAATAATGTAACCTTTATTTATTATCACTATAAAAATTATATTTATTCCAGTATCTCTAAATTTAATGATTAAACTGTTTATTAATTAAACTTCTTTTATGTCTATAAATGATTCTACCTCAGAAAATTATAATTTAATTCATGAAGATCTGAATATATCTGAAAATGTTAGTAAGAAATTAACACATTTACCATATGTAACTAGTTGTAATAACTTTTCTTTCAAATATAAATTTCGAGAATGAGTGGGCTTTCATTTACAGTGTGTAAATTGAATTCTCTTTTAACATAATTCATAATTGTTGGTTGGTCACATAAAACTCCCATTTGAATTTCTTTTATCAAATCAAGTCAGATAATAAAAGAAGTTCGCAGTCTATCTTAACATAGGAAAACATTTCCCATTTTTTTTATACATTTTATTTTTAACATAAGAAACTTTACAGTGCTTTCAACCTCCTACAGGTGAGTGTTGAAGAAAGTTTTGCAAAATGATGAGAAAACTCAGTGCTTAGTGTATTAAAAAGATGGATACTGAAATTTGATTAGTCAAAATTTTATGGCAGTAGATAAATTCAATGCATCCTTAAAATTTTCATAGCTATTAATTTTGAAGGTGACTTTTTCTCAAATTACTCACATGTGAGCTATGTGTTAAAAAAAAAAAAATAAATGTCCTTACTTTAAAATTTTTTAAGTGTCTGTATTTGGAAATGCAAAGGTGGTTAATTTGATTGTCCTAACAGTACAAAACTGAAAAGTAGTAGAAGCAAAATATTGTTGTAAATAAATATTATAATAAGGATAGAAGATAAAATTTACGTATCTGAAATACATTTTCAGTAACTGCTGAAGGTCACTGAAAAGAAATCTGCTCTAATGTGAGAGGGGTGATATTGATATCTGCGAATCACAAGTGGAAATATAAGCAATGTAGGTAGGCTAGGAGTTATTTAAGGCCGGGAAATCAATTAATTAAACATAATTCTCAGCACTGAGTTTATGTAAACATTATTTGCATAACATTTATATCCATTAAATCAGCCTCTAAAAATGTCTCTCAGTCTATGTAAAATTTTATTAGAAAGAAAATGTGTTTAAAAATTTAAATTACACAAATAATAAAGCTGTAATGGCATGTTTCAGGATCTTTGTTTTTAGAGTTCACTGAAATGTTACATGCAGGCATCATATCTTGATTTGGGAAGAATAGATCAAATGAAACATTGAAAATGATGCAGAAGATGAACAAGATATAAACGTATTTGTTTCAGATGACTAATTATGATCTTCATCCAAAATCTTATATCTAAAGGTAGAAGAAATGAAAGTTTCAGCATCTGTGTTTTTTGAAGAGGGGAGTCTACTTATAACAGTGGCAAGAAAATTTTCACTCAGTCTTCAATAATAAAAGATGAAAACAGTGTACAACAAAGTGTTTTACTAGAAAATGGGGATTCACCTTCTTATGCACATCTAATTGTCAGGTATAGAGAAATCATTTGTAGACATTAAATATTAGTTCATATACAACAATGCTAGGAAGCTGAAACCCAATATATATCTGTAATAACTGTGAGAAACGTATGAGAGAAAATTAATATTTTCACTAATTAGAATTCTTAACACCGTTTTCCATTAGAATACCTTATTCTTTATTAATTATATTTTCTGGTTTTGCATGAAAACTTCAAAGATGGCATATTTTTAAACGAGTATTCTAATGGCTTATATTATTTTTATTCCAGATTATTATATTTTTCTCTTAGTGATAAATATTAATCATTTATTAAAAGCATTTATTTAGATATTTTTATTACCTTCACACATCGTGAAATCAAATAAAAATGCATATTTATCAATTTACACAATTTTAAACATTACGTTGTTTATTCAGAAAACTATGCTTTTTGCAGTTGTTTATCTTGTTTAAAAGTTTTAATTGAATGTTTAATTCAATTAACTTTATGTTTTAATGTTCACCAGTGTGTCAGTTGATGTTCATCTTTCGTATAATACAAATTTATGAACACATACTTCTATAAATCTAAAAATTTTAAAACATGAAAATAAGAGTTTTCGTAGGGTGATTAAATTGATTGCTAATGTGATTTTAAGTATAGGCAAGTTTTTAGTAGTTCGAGTAATAGATGACATTCCAATTAAATAGACTCGTATTGATAGTACATTCAAGAAGAAATCCATGGAACCAAACAATTCTGCTACAAAAAAATCCAATCCTAAATCAAACTAGGAGTGTCTTATGGCCAAAGCAATTTGTTACTATTATGCCTTTAAAAAAAAATATATGATTAGAGATTATCATGTGTTTTTATTGAATCTTAACACATAAATCATTTATTAAGATTAGCATCAATTTTACGACTGGTGTAAACTTACTGTTTATTTTACAGAATTTGTAACGTTGACTTTCTTTTAGCAAGTTTGTATTGTTCATAATACATTCAAGGTAAAATGCGTTATAAATCACTAGTGGAAGTTAATATAATTTCTAAAAGAACATACTTTTAAACTCTGAATACTTTGTATAAAACAACGGATGGATGGATTTCCAGGACACATAGCTACAAATTGTCTACGCTATGAGTTTATTTTAAGATCTGTGCCAAAAATAAAAGTATTTATTAACGTATCTCTACGTACGTACATTTCAGAATACATAATTGCACTGAAAGCTACCCAACATACGCTGGTGCAGACTTCGAATTCAATTTCAATTTTTTTAATACTCTTTTATTGGTATAAAGTAATGCGCTATGCAAATTCACACAACAGACTCTTTCTATCAGAAATAACAAAAAAGGTACATATGCCATTTCCATGTTAGACTTTTTTTTACAAAACATTACCGTACTTTTAACAGCTTAAATTCATTCTTTAACCAAATACAAATAAACTTTGAATAAGATCAGTAGGTATTTTAAATCTGTTCCACACAATTGTCCTTAACTTTCATTCATAAAATAAAAATTTATGTAATGACTTAAATGCTGTTTCTCCTCGCTTTACTGAAAGCCCACAAGGTTTGTTTGGCGTTCATTACAAAGCCTACAAGGTGATGACTCGCCATTCCATAATTGACCACCAAGGAGCCGTTTCATCCAATGAGAGCAGACCGTAGAATAAGAGGGTTGTAGGCTTTGTGGATATGCAAAAAACATGGAGGTAGGAAGAAAGAGGAGAGGCCCTAACTGGTTTTCCCCATGCACTGCTTTGAAGCAGTGGTGTGATCCCCTCATGGAGACCAAAACATTCAGTGACTTACCATTCAGATCAATGTATTTTGTCATTACATCATAAATATACATATAAATGCATGTATTTTCTTTTTCTGCAATATTTCAGAGTCTGAAGTATATGAAAAGAATACATTTTTAAACAACATTTCATTCTTAACAGAATTAAATGCTATACTTTTTCCAGAACAGTTTAATTTGAATGAAATATTTTCGCAGGTTTTCGTTAATTACATTAGAAAAAAATTTTAAGGTAATTCGATTTTATTTGGTTAAGGATTGCAAAAATTGGGATCAAAGTTTATTGTATTTTTAATATTAAAATTATGCATTATTTCTTTTCTGTTTACAGAGCTTCTTGCTAAAATACTTTCTCAAATATGGGGTGATTTTTTATCTTCTGAGGCGTCTTTTAAATAAAAAATCTGAATCAGTTTATAATTTATGCTCTGTATGGTTCATCTCAAATTAGAGCACCTTTTATTTTAATAGCAAAATACGTTAAATATTGGTGCTGATTTTCATGTACTTTCTATGAATATTTCTGAAAGCAAATAAAAAAAAGGATTTTTAAGAATATTACGTAAAACCTGTAACTGAGTTATTATAAAATGTAAGGAAATAATTCTTTTAATAATTTAATGTTTTTTTTAACCCTTAATTTCAACAATACATTACTTCCTTAAGTACACATCTCATAGAATTTACAATACTGATTATAATTTAACAGATTGCTTTCCAATACGAACAGTTCTTGCTTAAATAGTTTTATAAATATTTTTATTTGTCTACAGAATTTCAGTTTATGTTCACAGTGAAATGTTAATGTTATGATATATTTAGATAATATTTAGAATCATTATAAATTTAGATATATTTAATAACTAGATTTCTTCACAGTAATTTTCACAGAAGTTTATGAATGAATAAATCTTTCATTTCCAAATACATTTATAAATAATTTAATAAATATTTATGTATTCTATTAAAGGAAAGTATGTGCTTTTTGGAAACATATGCATAAATACCCATATATATTTTATATTTTTTACTTTCAGCATGCGCAAATCTTTAATTTTTGTGCATTCAATATATTTTTTGAGTAAAGTACAATAATTTAGTGTATACCAGAAGAAATATGTATAAATATAATTTGAATGAAAATTACATGTATTATTTTTAATACCCACTAAAAGGTGGATGATCCTTTTAAATTCCTCTGCGATGGCATCTTTCCCTTTAGGCACACAGCCCTTGACCTTTTTAATAAAAACTTAACCTGACTCATGTGCCTAATTACAAATATTTTAACGTGCATCATTTTATATTTACATTTAGCCATCAAGTTTCAAACTTTTGACTTCAGACATGTTTTAGAATGCATTCATTATCAAATTGAAATTTTCTAGTAAATATATTTGGCAGAGCATTCAGTAATACCTCTTTAGCGATTTTACCCAGTTTAATAGTTCTCTGATTATATAATAAATAATAACTATACATTTCATATTTAAACGTTAGCCTCATTGTCATCAAATCACAGTTTTGATTGCCCTACTCTGCATAACATTGCTTCATTTTTTAAAACAGTTATAGAGACATTATGTAATTTTTGAAAGTAGAAGAGGTGAAAAATAAGCAATGCTTTCACCAGGACTCGAACCACGGCCTTCTCGAATACACGTCAAATGTGCTGACCACTACACCAAGAAAGTGGGAATAGACCTTATACAGTTAAAACAACTAATTGATCTAAATTCACAAATACTTGAAATTTTCATATTGTGAGGTAATCCAGAAGGTAACAATATGTAAAGTATATTGATATACCAATTAATAACATTGATGATGCTTTTTCATGTTACAGTAATATGTGGATGACAAAAATTATTTTATTTAAAACATTTTGGTGTTTAGAACATAAAATAAAAGTAGCGAATGCTCTAGCAAAGTTATCGAAAGACATAACAATTTTAAAGGTTCCGAAAGGTATTTTTCATTCTTTATGTATAACATTTTTGCTAAAATCTATATTTTTGTAGTCCAACAGCTTAGAATTTTATAAAAAAAAATTTTAATCAAAATAGTTGTTGCAAGTTATCTAAAAATAACCAATATGTGATTTTTGTGGAAATGTCACTAAACTCTTATCCACCCAACAATGTTTCTTTTATGCGGAAGTATCCTGTTTTTTGATTTGTATGGAACTCTAGTGTGTGGAAATACTATCAAAGCCCTGTCAAGGAAGCTCTGCATGTAAACAAAAAACACCCCATCTGGAGACCAAAGCATGGGAGCACTGCATCAATCGTAGTGCGAGGTTGGCCCTCCTTTTGTTCTTACCTCCTTGGGGAAAAGACATATTGTATTAGAGAAATACAGGTAGTGGAAATAATTGAAATACTTTAGGGATAAGGTTATAAATTAATTTACAATCATTTGTAACGACATATTCATACCTTGATTAGTTCAGTCGTTCGTGGTTAGTTCTGATGACTGCTGTGGTGGGAGTCTGATTGTGCTCATCTGTTGTACAAAGGCTTCAATGGAAAGATGTTGAACAAGATTATTAGACCAATTCCGCAATTGTTTTAAGATGAATTCAGTAAAGTATCTTGAAGGTTGGTATTTGTGAACAAGAGTGAATGAAATAAATGTTTTAACAGATCCTTTTACATTTAAATACCTTCCCTAGACTCCAGGACCCAGCTGATTTGCTTTCATGGGGATGTTCTGCTTGACAGCAGTTATCAAGTAAATGGTGTTCATGAGCATTCTACAAGGGCAAGTCAAATGAAAGTGAGCCAATGCGAATATATGACAAACAGAGTACTTTATTTAAAGGTAGTCTTCATGAACATTGAGACATTTATCCCATTGACAAATGAGCCGCGTGATCCCCGTCTCATAAAACTCCTTGGGCTGTCGATTAAAAAAGTCTGTAACCGACTCCTTCACGGCGGCGTCCGACACGAATCTGGTACCCTTGAGAAGTTTTTTCAGTTTCCCGAAAATGTGAAAGTCGCATGGCGACAAATATGTTACGGCGTGTCTGACTTGAACTTTGCCAGTTGTGTCTTAACCACATCAGTGACGTGGGGACGAGCATTGTCGTGTAGCAAGATCACACCATTCGTCAATCTTCCAGGTCGTTTGTTCTTGATTGCGACATGCAGCCGATCCAGCATTGCACAATATCGCGAACTATTGATAGTCTCTCCACGTTTAGCAAATTCAATCAGTAACGGCCCCTGACGATCGAAAAAAAAGTCAATAGCACCTTTCCCGAGGAAATGACAGACAGCCTTTGCTTTCTTCGGGGGTGGTGAATTCAAATGTTTCCACTGTAAGCTTTGCCGGTGAGTTTCAGGTTTGTAGTGGTGGCACCATGATTCGTCTCCGGTCACAATTGCAGACAAGAAGTCGTCACCCTCATTGTGATACCGGATGAGATGAGTCAAAGCAGCGCCGAACCTCTCCGTCTTCTGGCGGTCGTTCAAAATCTTGGGCATCCATTGAGCACACAAAAGCCGATAACCGAGATGATCATGAATTATGGTGTGAACCGAACCGTGTCTGATGTTCACACGCTCTGCCAGTTCATCGATGCTTATCCTCCGCTCTTGTCTAATCAGCTTATCAACCTGTGCAATTGTGTCGGGGGTGATTGCAAGGTGGCTTTGGCCCGGCCTTGGATCGTCTTTGCAACTTTCACGTCCTTCTCTGAACTGTTTGCTCCAACGCTTCACAGTGGCCAATGCGATGCAATGTTCACCGTACACAGCAGTCATACAGCGACTAATTTCATGTTGGGAAACACCTTCAGCTGTCAAAAACCTGACCACACCATGCTGTTCCTCTTTTGGAGCATCCAATATGTCACGCTACCGTCTTCAACCCAGTGTAAGAGTGCCTTAAAGAACTTTAACCTCACACTTTCGCGCCACTTTCATAAATGAAGGCTGTCTCTGTGCTACGCGCATGCGCCACAGATGATGGACCGAACCATTCTTGCTGAGGAGGGTTTGGCTCACTTTCATTTGACTCGCCCTTGTATATCTATGGAAAAGCGGAAAACAAAAACTGTAGGACATTCTTCTATTTGTTCTTAAAGGTACTGAAATATTTGTAGCTGCAGAACTGATAAAAAGAAAAATACTGAATGCAGACATTATGATCAAGTTAGTAGCACAATTATTATTTTTCAAGCTGTGGCAGTGAACAGTTGATTGCTTGGATAAGCAGATTTATTTTTAATTGTCTAAATGCAAGATATTAATGAATTATTGGAGAGTTATCCTATGAAGAAGTATGAATGAAGTGTTAAACATGGAAATGTAGCTGTCACTTTTAATATGATTGAGCCACTGTTGTTTCAGCAGCTTTGCGAAGATATAAATAAAGCAAATTTTATGATGGTATCACTAAATTCGTCTATTGGAGCAAAGAAGTTATTGGATTTTGTAGAGATATTTGCATTCCTAATTTTAAGGATATTAAATGTAGAAGAAAAAACAACATTCACAGTAGATTGAGGAATAAACTAAGAAGAAATATTGTTGGCATTGATTGTAGCACATCATGCACAGCTGCCTTCAGACTGTACTTAATATTCTATTTATTGAAATAGAAGCTTTATGGGGAAAATTTATGAATATATTTTAATTTATATGGTTTGAGTCGCTAAAGTAAAAAATTTGTGAATTTGTAGATGTAAATTGTAAAAATTTTCTTCATCATAACAATACAGTCATATGACAACAATATTTTCTTTCTTTCTTCCAGCTATTGACAGAATACTTGAAATATATGAAAGACTGAAATCTAATTTTATTTCACAAGAACACTGTCCAGTGATGATAAAACACTTTTTTTTTATTTATGAAAGGGTAACTCAAATTATTTAAACAAAGCTATCTGTCTTTATGGAAATAATAACTTCTTGATTATGGAAAATACAAAAGTGAGGGCAACTGATAATGTCAGTGAAACTGGGAAATTAAAAACATACCTCAAGGAAAAACATGATTATAAATTTATGCCTACAAGAGTTTACAGCATTTTATAACAGATGTCTTTTTTACATTGAGCTATGGGAAAACAGTTTTCGTGGATCAAAATCTTTTATTCAGATAAGCAACAGTGAATTAACTTGGTCTGAAACTGAAGCTTTAGGTGGAATATTAAATGAAATTATCTCAAATAAACAATAAATATGGATGAACATTTTAATGAAGTAGCAACTGGAAAAGTCTTTTTGGTCAGCTAGTTATGAAATTTGGAAAAATAAAAGTTGTGAAGAAAAATGAATAAACCTTTTCAGTCACTTCAAGAAAAAAACATTTCATTGCCCAATTTTTATCCAAATACATTTTTGGCATGCCAGGTGCATTCTCACCAGTCAAAAGAGTATTCTCAATATCATAAGGTCTAAAGAAAGAGGGACAATGTCTGAATCAACTTTAATAGCTTAAATAAGCTTCGGAAAATTAACAGTGAAATATTTGATGCCATTAAAAACATTAAAAGATCTTTAAAGAAAATTCATACCAGAAATAGATACCAATAACTTCTTAATAATAAGGTATGTTCAGTTTGCTTATTAAAAATTTCTTTCAGCTCATTATTTTTTGTTACCTTTATTTAACCTTTTCAATCATAGGTACTTATCCTAGCAGTTTCCCCCCCTGTTCTGTATGTTTTCTCAAAATTGTCGTGGTTTGAGCAAAAAATATTGTAATGTTTCATTGTTTAATAATAGAGCTAATTAACTTAATGCTAAATTTAAAAAACACGTATTTTTTTTACCTATAATTTCAGTAAACCATTTTAACAGAGAGTTCAATGGTATTGTTATTGTGGCTTATCTAATCAGAACAAGTCCATGAATTTTATGGTGGCAAGGAATGTAAGATTGTGACTGTCATTGGCATGGGCTTTAAGCATCAGATAAGTAACAGTACAGGTTTGCCCAGCTTCATCCCAGTTTTCATGAAGAGCATCTCTGGAGAAAGGTCTGAGGGTCTCCCATCTCTTCCTTTTTCCCTACTATCAAACCTCTCAAGAGGACACTTGGCTAGCAATGTATTTTAAATATCCATGTACTACACAGAACTGTATACTTACAAACATCCATGCCATCTCTAGGATTTGAACCTGAGCGCAATGAATGCCTCAGCAGCCAGAAGCGCTAACCGCTATATGCTGATCTGGATGATTTGTTGGTTTTAGTAATATTGAAAAAGTGAATATTTTTTTTCTATTGTAAATTTAATATCTTCATTTAATTTTTGAGGGAAAATGAAGTACACATTGCAATGAAAAATTCACGTGTATTTTTTCTTTTATGTTTCACTTATGATAGCTTACTTAAAAAAAAAAAAAATTGTTGAAATTTCATCATATTAATTGTCCAGTGTATGCTGTTTGTTAAATTAATGGACGATTATCAATATTCTATATAAATGAGGTTGTGCTGAATTGAGTATGAGAATGAAAGGTAATTAACAAAACAAAACAAAAATTAATCAGTGCAATTTTCTTAACAGTCCAATAGATTTTAACTTTTTCCACATCTGTATTTTCATCTTCCTTATAAGCAAAGTGAGTATTTGAAAACTGAATACAAAGTATGTAATTTTATTAGTGTGAGGTCAGAAAATTGAGAGCTGTTGAAAGAAAATAGCTCTGCAAAAGCTGCTTAAAGTTGTTATGCAGATAAAGCACTGTAATATATTGAAAATTTTATGATTTCAGAAGTTCTTCCTCAGCTAGTTCCAAAAGTGCCTTTCAAGAACTTTTGAGCCCAAAATATTTTCTTTAAAAAATCAACCAAAAAAAAGTATTGTTTAGAAATTGTATATTTTGATTTTCAAGTATAATGGTTTGTTTATTTTATTTTTCAGAGTGTATGCAGAAGATGATGCCATTTAAAGAGTTTTTAAAGATTCATCTCATTATCGCTGGAGGATATGATGAGAGAGTGGCTGAAAATCAAGAACATTATCAAGAATTGAGAAATTATGTTGAATCCCTTGAACTAGAAAAAAATGTATCATTCCTAAAATCACCTAATGATGATAAAAAGAGGTTATTATTTCATTGCAGTACAGCTGTCTTGTACACTCCTTCCAATGAACATTTTGGTATTGTACCTCTGGAAGCCATGCTCCTAGGACGACCAGTTTTAGCATGCAATAGTGGGGGCCCTTTAGAAACTGTTTTACATGAAAGTACAGGTTTTCTTTGCAATGCAACACCTGAATCATTTGCAGAAAAAATGATTTTACTTACAAGGGACCACAGCTTAGCTCGTGAACTGGGTGTATCTGCTACAGAACATGTTCGTAAAAAATTTTCTTTTCAAAATTTTGTTACAAAACTCAATGCAATTATTGAAAAAAATTAAAATTTATATCATGTTTTTAAGTAAATTTGTAATATTTTACTGTAATATAACTGCCATCTGTCAGTTATTTTCGTCATATATTCTACTCCCCCGGTAGGTCGCTTAATATCCCAGTTCACAATTTTCAGCCTTTACTTTAAAAAGTGTTTCACATCAATAAATGAAATTTATTGAATTAATGAAACTTAAATTCTTAAAATTTCATTCTCACACTCCATAATTATTTTCAGCATAATTTTTCTTTTTAAATTTGTTTTTATTTGAATTGTCTCAATGTATTGCTGACATTTATCGAACTTTATATGAAGTTTCAATCATTGTTTAATCTGTTAATATTTGTCTTTATTTTATATTAATGTATGGTATATTATTAAGTTTATCCACTCAATAGTCTGTTCATTAATTTTATTTTCATCATATTTAAAGTTATTTTTATAATAAAAGCTTTCCTGCCATACTTGGCATATTCTGTGTATAAAAGTATAAGGAAATTACAAAATGAAATAAGCTAAAAATAAAAGTAATATAATTCATAGAACATAATCAAATTAATATATTTAAAAATCTGAAAGGTTTCAGATTTTAATTACGTCCAAAGGGGCGTTTATTTAACATTTTGTGTGTTACCTTTATTTGTTAAATACCATGTTCTTCGCACTTAAATCATAAAATTCAGTTCAACAGCAATATCGCAAAATAATTTTAAATTGTGCATATCTTTAGAAATTTCGGTACAGGCTCTCACGCGGTGGAGATAAAAATGTTTTTCTGTACAACGTTGGTATGGCTGGCTTTGAAATCTTTGAGTTTGTTAATGAAAAATTCGTTAAAGTTTTAGAGAATATTGTTACAAATTCCACATTTATTTGGCTATTTATTTAGAACTGTAATTAAAATTCCTTTTTATTTTTCCGTGCAACGCACGCAGACGATTTTTGAAGAGAAAGCTACGTCAAAAATAAAAAAAAAAATAACGAACAAAGAAACATAAGCACTAAATTGAAAAGTGATATGCCGTTTCTTGTGAAACAACGCAAAACGCCCAAACGAAAGTAATAGTCCTTCGGGACTAAATCCCTTTGGACTAATTATAAAATTTAGAAGATTTAAATAACTAGTAATATATTTTATGTGAGAATCATATTATAAATAGTTGAGTAATCTGTTCAGGCATTATAAAATGAATTTAAGCCAGTTTGAAGTTCTTTTGAAATGGCATTGCCAGACAGCATGAAAACCTTCAGGAGCTCCCGGTTTTTCATATTTTAAGGTTCATAGCTATGCCATGATATTCTAGTGTCTACAGACCTTCTCTTGTTGCACCAGCCACCTCAAAAATTTATATTTAACGGATGAATGGGGCATAATGGATGAAAGTTATTAACCTGAAGATCAAATAGTTAAATAACATAAGAATATTATTATCTGAACTGTACAGAGTAAAACTCAATCAGATTAACAGAGACCACAGTCCACTCAGGTAACTAGAGTTCTGTATATTTGAACAATTCAGTTTCTCTGAGTGCAAAGTGAGAAAGTTTCTATATTTTTCTGTTTTGTTCCATAATGCAGTCATCAATAAAGGGGGAAAAACATTCAGGATGATATTTAACTAAAATTTTTACAAATATGCAGTTTAAATTAGTATTTGGCAGCAGTGATGTTATCTTAAATCCATATTGCATGTATAGTTTATTTATATTGTATATTTTAATGGAATTAATAACTTTATATGTAAAGAGTAAAACTCAATCAGATTAACAGGGACCACATTACACTCAGTCCAGCTTTTCTTTTAAGTCATACATGGTTTCTTTCAGACTATTTAGGTATAATTTTTAGTTTTTTACATGTTAAGTGAGTTACTAGTGAGCTTTTTCACTACCTTATGCAGCATTATTTGCATTAATTGCAATATATAGGAGCATTTTTTTTTATTTGGAATGTAGAATTTTGTGTTGACACAGTAATGAATGTGAAAGTTAAATTCATTTGTATGATACAGGGTGAAAGAATGTTATTCTGTCATAGCTGAATTATTTTCAGTATTCTGAAATTATGTTTGAAAATTTATAGCCATAATGTTGAAGTTGTCAATACCAAAATGAAAAGCTGGTGATCCATATAACCTTCCAGTGTTTTTCTGTAACTGCTTAACTGCTCAGGTTATCTTCTCAATCAAAATAATTATGCCAAATGTGTTTACTTGCTGATTAAGATCAAATTTGAAACTGATAAATATGGCACTACTTATTACATTAAGTAGTGTCATATTTATTTGCTTATTTTTGCCCTTAGCAGTTTTAACTTAATTTATAACCTGTGATTCATGGAAATTATATGTAGATGGATAGCAGGGTACAATGTAGAAGAAAAATAAATATTTTTGGATTATTGTTATATCATTTTTCATTTCTTTTGAGAGATATAATATGATAACTTAGTACATCTATACATATATATATATATGTATACATATTAATCTGCTAAATTCTTTAACACATTCTAGACACTCATTCAGTAATGTTGTATATCATTTGGAATACGTCCATCATTCAGAAATGGTATCTACCATGTAGTTTTCCGCTCTGAATTTTAAGGTTTCAAAATCAGGGCAAACACTGGGAAAATTATGTGAGAAAATATGGAAATAAATTAAAAATCCAAGCAAGAGCATTTCATGACATATCAATTTAAAATTTTAGCTAATACTTGAGTTTCTGTGAATATTCAAATTAATTATGTTGAAATTGGGGTAATCAGTAATATTTATTAATATATTACTGATGTGATACCTTGATTAATGTAATAATTTATCATTGAAAAAGAAAAATACAGTAGTACTGCTTAATGTGATCATGTTTGCCCATGACTATTTTGATAACATTAAGCAGTCAGAAATACATCCTTCAAAGTATCAATGGAATGTAACTAATTTACTACAAATATGACTAGAAAAATATAAATAATTACTTTTAGTTTTATGAACTGTTCATATTTATAATTTTTCTGGAAATTCTCTGATGACTGCTTTATGCCTAATCTTAATACCCGTAGGACATCCCTCATCACAGCATATGTAGGAAATGGTAACCAAAAGGCCAACAAAATAGACCCCACTGTGATAATTGCCCATGCAACAAATAGCCACATTGATAGAAGCCCACGCTGATAAAAGCCACACTGACAAAAACCCACATTGACATATAAACTACGTTGAAATTAATATTTTTCCCCATTTTTTTCAGGTATATGAAGCAGATTCATCGAAAAAAGATAAGATAAAAATTAATTAATTAAATTAAATTAATAAAAAATAATTGAGCATAGCAGAACACATTTTATTTTGGGTTCTGGCTGAATTAAAACCCTAGACGTATATAAAACAGAGAGTTAATCAAAATAATGTAATTAAAAACATATACATGTATGTGTGACTTTGTTATTATATTTACGCGACAAAGTGAGGTGTCCTTCGTATAAGTCTGACAAAGGTAGGGGAAAGGGAATGTTGGCCACACTGCTTCTTTTAATTCTACAAAATTATAAAGAGTATAAAATGTATGTAAATTTTCATCATGTACAGAGAATACTTTGAGTCATTTAACAATTCGGAAAATTTTGCATATAATGAATTTAATATGGAGAATTTAAGTCGAACTTTTATTTCAACGAAAAGATAAAATTACCATTTTCAATCATGATTTGTGTGTGCTATCACAAATACTATTTTAATAATGAATTAAAAGCACAGTTTCAAATAATTTAGTTAAATTTTTAGCTATTTTGGATTTCCTGAAAATTTGTGATCTTTTTAAGTAGGCATTTGTCTTGTAGGCTTTTGTCATGCAGTTTTCTAACTGGCCGCTGGCTATTCAGGCGTAAAACCATTAAGTTCCTTTTCTTTTGCCCTCAGCTGAGTAAAAAAGCTGTTACAGCGAGGACAGTCTTGCTTAATTGCTTTACGCCCTATCGAACCTGGGGTGCCAAAGAACGGCCTCAGAAGCATGGAGGTAGAACGTTTATTCGTACCTTCATGCGTAGAAGGGAGGGGGTGGCAAGAGAGCCATTAGACGTTGGTGAGAAATAAATTAAAGAGGATCTTAGGTACTAGGTCATTATACTCCGTGGGTACTAGAAAATAATAATATCTGGAATTAGGCTTGTACTTTAAGTTAAAAACTCTTCTCTTGCATTTTCTTTAGTTTATTTCTTGAATTATTTGTATCTAAGGATTTAACTAGAATTTCAAGTATTTTAAAAATTTTCAATAACTAGAAAATGAAAGGAATGAAATATTATTACTGAAGGTGATTCGAAAATACACTCATGGACAAAAAAATTAGCGCACCAAGAAATAATTGCGGGATCGTAATGAAACTTGCAATGAAGGTACATGTCGGGGAGATATGCAAATGATTAGAAATGTAGCGTGATTGCGCATTACGTATAGCCGGTAGAGAGCGTTGAACGTCGTACTCTGTAGAGTATAAAACAGGTAACCAAAGCTTGTTTGAGTATGCTGAATTATTTACAAAGGAAGAGCTGAGGTACGCTTGCTATTACGCCGTGTTCGAAGACAATATGAGCAGTTTGAGAGGGGGAGAATCGTCGGGATGATGGAAGCTGGGTGGTCAGCTAGGCGAGTAGCTCGTCAATTAGGCCGCTCTGATTGTGTTGGGACCCGTGGACCCGAGAGATGTCATGTACACGAAGACCAGGCTCAGGACACCCTCGGCAGACCAGTCGTCGAGAAGACCGCCACATCTTAAGAAATGCACGCGTACAGCCAACTGCTTCATCGGTCGCCATCCAAGCACAGGTAGCACCTTCGCTAGGGGCCCCTGTGTCTTCTCGAACCATACGAAGGCGCCTGGCTGAAGGACAATTGGTATCGCGGCGCCCATTACTTGTGCTGCCCTTGATGCCCACCCATCGACGCCTTCGTTTGGAGTGGTGTCGAGCACGAGAAACTGTACTGCAGCGGAATGGAACCAGGTCGTCTTTAGCGACGAATCCAGATTCATCAATCTCGGCAGTGATGACAATCGTGTTCGTGTGTGGAGAGCCCGTGGTGAACGTCTCAATCCTGCCTTTGCTGCACAGCGACACATCGCTCCCACAGCTGGTGCGATGGTATGGGGTGCTATTGCTTACAATACACGGTCCCCCTAGTATTGTTCCGTGGCACCATGACAGCCCAGCGATATGTTCATGAAATCCTGCAACCACATGTGTTGCCACTCATGCAACGGCTTCCAGGAGCCATTTTTCAACAAGACAATGTTCGGCCTCATACGGCAAGGGTGTCACAAGACTGTCTCCGCACTGTTACTACCCTTCCTTGGCCTGCCTGATCCCCAGATTTGTCTCCAATCGAGCATATCTGGGATCATTTGGGACGACGAGTTGGGCATCCCACGAGTTTGAATGAACTAGAGGCAAGGTTACTGGAAATATGGAACGAAATGTCTCAAGACATCATACGGAACTTGTATGACTCAATGCCCGATCGTATCGCATCGTGCATTCGCGCTAGAGGGGGTCCAACGGAGTGTTAACTCCTCCGTTCTTTTGCCATTTTCTCTGAAATAAATGATCCTTTTTCTTTGATTTTCTTATCATTCACTTATATCAAAGTATTTATTACATATGTAAAATTTCGTTTCATTTTGACTACTCCTTCTTGGTGCGCTAATTTTTTTGTCAATGAGTGTATTTCTTAACCATTTTAAAGGGATAATTCACTGTTTCAGCAGTGGAAATGCAGAGTTAAAAAATATGCTAGTTCCTGATTGGATAGTTTCTCTAACAACTTTTTGATGAACTAATCAAACATGTTTGTTATATCGAAGCAAAACTATTGAACTGTTTCTAAAAAATTAAGTTGTTACGTATGTTAAAAATTTATGCAAAAGTAATATTTTTCATTTTAACTTTCGCATGGTTGAAAACGGATTTAACCATTTGAATAATTTAAATAACGAAAAATTCTGAACTAAAAAAAAAGAGGATTTAAGAACCATGAACCCAGCGTTGTAAGAAAAGTAATCTTGCACATTAAAAATAAATTTTATTTCAATAAAAAATGTTGTGTTACTCGATTAACTGTGAACGCTTAAAAAAGAAAAGAAGGTTCATTTTAATTTACCATAGTTATTTATATTCAAAAACTTTCAGTGAAGGAGATCGAAAGAGCATTTAGAAACTGAATTTGATAAGAATTTATTTTTAAAAATTATTATGGCCCCAACCAAGGGGTCAATAAGAGGAAATATTCAACACTTAGTGTATTAAATGCTTTAAAACACGGAATAAAAGTACAAAGTAGAAAACAACTCATTTTCGGTTCATACCAAAGGTGAAAATTCAGATTATAATTGCAAAATTAATTACGTTTTTAAGTACACTTTTTTAATCACCACAAGAAAGCACACGTTTTCTCCTAGATCACACAAAAGGTCACGGATAAACAAAGTGTTTTCTATTTCACTTGGCCATTAGGAGCATAGGATGAGGATATTGCCTGATTTCAACTTGTAAATAAAGGAAGGTAATAAAAATAATATAAAAACGGTTCAAGAAAAGTTTTCTTTAGAAAACTTCAAGAAAATTGATTTTTAAAGAAAGATGAACAGTAGTTTATGCTAAGTTTGTAATACAGAATATATTTTTAATGCAAGCTCCTCAAATGTTCAGTTACTTGGTTTCGAAAAAAGGACATGAGGATTGTCACAAACATCTCGAAAGTAACTATCTTTATCATAAAAATCTCATTTGTGATGAAATAACAAACACAGCTAAGCACTGATAGTTAGACAAAAGTGTTCTTACTACCCAAATGACTAGTTTTGTGCTCATCCTCCATGAAGGCATCCCTCCGTTTAAAAAGGTCGCCTTCTTGCGCTTTGTCTAAATCAATTAAGCAGTAATAACTGCAAAATTTGAACATAAATGAATAGAACTTTTTAAGCAGATTAATGCATAATATTTTGCTGACTGGTATTTTTCTGTATGGAAGTTAAAGGAAAACACCAGTGGAAGAAAAAGTTAAATTTATTTTACCCGTCATGGAACACATCAATAGAGTTCCTTGTAATATAACCATGGATACAGGAGCCAATGTTACAATCATTCGAAAAAATGTGGCTGAAGATCTGAAAAGCAAACTCATCCCTGCGTTACCCCCCCCAGATTGGGTCAGGCTTCGAATCAGGATCGAAATCGAAGGAAAATTAAACGTTCACATCATCTTTGGAAGTGCCGCTTACCATCACACGGGATATGTAGCGGAGATTACAGATCCTTGCATACTCGGAACTGCATTCTACCTCTGAGGAGGACATAGCCTTATTCGTAATTAATGATGAAAGAGTTAGTCTGTCCACTAAGTCATAGTACTAGAAAATATCACAATACCAGCAAGAACAGAATTTTTACTTCCTGGATCCATAGCCGAAAATAGAAATTTCCGCTACGGCATCATAGAATATCTCAAGAACTGTATCCCGAAAAGAGTACTAATAGCCTCAGCACTCGTCGACCTGTCGAGGACCGTTATCCCGATGAGAGTTACCAATGTAACTGACAAGGCGAGAGTTATTAAGAGGTGCAGTGGTTGCAGCATATATTCTCGTAACCAGCGTTGAAAGAAACAGTAACATCTCAGAATCCGTCTCTTCAGAGAGCATTACATCGGATTTATTTCAGAATACGCAATTAAACGATGAAGAGAGGAATGCGGCCGAACGTGTCACTCCAGATCGTCAAGATGTGTCCTCCCGCTCTTCTTCTAACGTGGGCCGAACCAGTTTGATGCAACATAGAATTGATACCGGTGATCATCCACAAATCAAGCAACATTCAAGACGTCTACCGATTGCTAAAGAGGAAGTGGTACGAACACTTTTAAAGGATATGCAAAAAAACGATGTCATTGCGCCTTCAGCAAGTCCATGGGCATCTCCTATGGTCCTCGTCAGAAATAAAGACGGTTCGACTAGATTTTGGGTTGACTATCGCCGGTTGAATAAGGTTACGAAAAACGACAGCTACCCTCTTCCTAGAATTGACGATATTCTGAACACTCTTTGAGGAAGCAAGTGGTTTTTGACACTTGATTTAAAGAGTGGGTATTCGCAGGTAGAAATACATCCTGATGACCGAGAAAAGACGGCATTTACTACTGGACAAGGACTTTGGCAGTTCAAGGTGATGCCGCTTGGATTATGTAATGGGCCGGCTACAATCGAACGCATAATGGAGATTTTTTGAAAGGTATTTCCTACGAAGCCTGTCTGACATACCTTGATGGCATAGTCATCGTCGGGAAGAATTTCGAAGAACACCTGGAAAATCTTAGAAATGTGTAGCAGAAATTGAAAGAACCCAACCTAAAGTTGAGTCCAGCTAAATGCAAATTATTCAGTCAGGAAGGGACTTACCTCGGACATGTCATCTCTGCTGAATGTTAGCACACGGATCCTGAAAAAGTGTCGGGCAGTTAAAAACTGGAGATGTCCCGAAAATGGGCATCAGCTGAGAAGCTTCCTAGGGCTTTGCACCTACTGTAGGAATTTCGTAAAGAATTTTTCTTCCATCACAAGTTCCTTTCACAGGATGACAGAGCAAGCAAATTTTCTTGTGGACAAAAGAATGTGAGGATGCATTTAAGAACTTGAAAGAAGCATTAACATCTGCTCCAAACCTGACGTATAATCAGGTCGACAGATCATTTATTCTCGACACGGACGCGAGTAATCAAAGTGTCGGCACTGTTTTGTCCCAAGAAATAGAGGGCCAAGAACGTGTAGTGGCTTACTAGAGCAACTGCTTGTCTAAACAGGAGAGGAATTACTGTCCGGGAAAGATGCTCGCCATAGTCAAAGCCGTAGAACACTTTCATCATTATCTATACGGCAGAAAATTCCTGCTCCGCAACGATCATGCATCAGCAACTGATGTCAGGTGTTTTAATTTGGCTTTTATAAGCTTTTTAATTATTCACGAGAACATTCTGGTAAAATCTATTTTCTCTGTTTTTCTGGATAGCAACAAGAATTACGAGATATTTATTTATTAAATATTAAACGCACGCGCTCTTGTATTTTTACTTTTCCGATGTAGTCTTTCTCTTCAAAAATCGTCTGCGTTGCTTAGGAAAATAAAACAGTTTTAATTACAATTCTAAATAAATAGCTAAATAAGTACGAAATCCGTAATAATACCTTGGTGCAAATTATACGCAAGTTTTTCTAAAAATACAGGCTTTATACGGATATCAATAAATTATAGGTTATTTGTCCATATAATTCCCGTGATATGTTTATTCGGGAATTTTCCTGAAAGTACTAAGTACTATCCTTTAACATGTTTTTTTCCAAAACTATACTTTAGTACCGAATAATCGTTCTAACGCCAGTTAACGATTTTAAATTTTCCGATCTAGTTTAGACACCATGACTATTATAATATAAAAGAAACATATTAAATCAATTATAGCATTAACAGATGTAACTTATGAGAAAAATAAATCGTATGCTTTACATTTATCTCATTTATAATACTATTATAACACTATTCTCTCTAGTACTGTAAATAATGAAGTGTGTTTCCATTGCTAAATGTGTGTTTTTTCTCTGCTAACTCTTACATTTATCACTACTATTCAAGTAATTAGCCTGCTTAAGATTAGATATTCCTTATCTAATCTTATTAGATAATAATGGATCTTAATTACAAGTAAAGAATATCTTATAAGAATGATCAGGCGAAAGAGAAGCAATATTAGTAAAGGATATCCAATAAGAACATTGTGATATATAATCCTATTTCTCCATTTTTCATTTCCTGTTATCTGCTTTTGGCTTCAAAAAGTAAAACTAGATAGTAACACTCAGTTTTTGAAATGGAGGAGTCCCCTTCGGAATAAAAAACTTTATTGGCGCAGTTGGGCTGTGGGCAGATAAGGGGTGGGGGGACTTTAATTCGCGCAGTTGTGTTATACCGCTAGTAACTATGATATTATTCAAATAAATCAAAAGGGATTTACAGAGAACAGACAGGACGTAGAATAATGCCCGTAGCACATTGAAAAGTTGGGGGGCATCGCAAATTCCAAACGGCACACGTGAAAACGCATAAGTGTACGATTTGTAATAAACGCCGTATTATTCGCGTCTTCTGGTTTCATGGGTATTTGAATGTTGCCTGAAGTAAGATCAAGAGTTGTCATGAATTTTGTAGACCTAATTTTCGTATTATTTCTTCTATTACTTTTAAAGGATAAATAGGAAATTTAGTCATGCTATTTAATTTCCTATAATCAATGGCAAAACGCCAAGCTTTGGGATCCGAGGGGGAGGGGCAAATTATTTCTCTTGCTGCATAGCACAACTGGGCTAGCTTATTCACTAGTAATAGAAGTTATCTTATCTTTTAACATTTATTTTATGTGTGTGTTCTATTATCGATTCTTTTACCTTATCATAACGATAAGGTTTCGCTTTACACCATACGCTTGACTTTAATTCATGAGCATGGGTGACTATCTGTGTATTCCTTGGCTTTTCAGAAAATAATGTGAAAAATGTACTTACAAGTTCTTCCAGCTTGGCCTTTTATCTTGCTTTAGGTGCTGGAGGTCGACTTCGGGTATATTTTCTTCTTCCACTACCCTTGGCAACATATCCAGAACAATGGTCAGGTCAGGTCATTCAGTTATGGCAAAGCACACGAGGGCTATCTGCCTAAAGGGAGGGATGCCTTCATGGAGGACTTTCTAAGGGAAACTGGCTCCTATACACGTTACACATGGGGAAAACCACGAAAACGCCCATGCAGCCAGCCCGTTCGCGGGATTCGAACCTCAGATCGAACTACCAGTGTTCAGCGTCTTTACCGCTCGGCCGCTGGTGGGCCCCAGAACAATGGAATTTTCCGCAAAATTTATAGTGGCGTTCGTCGTCCTAAGGAACTCGGTACCTAAAATGACTTTATTTTGTAAATTTTTAACAACAAAAATAGAACTTTCAAAACTTCGTTTTTTACCTGAACGTTAAGCTACAGCTTCCCGACGCATTCACAGACTTTCCCTTGTGCGGTTATGATTTTCGTACTACTATTTTTAAATAATCGTATTCTTTCGAAATTCCGATAGTAGAAATTTTGGCTTAAAAAATTTCCTTCAGCGCCGGTGTCCACGAGTGCTTCTACAGATACGTTGTTTAAAAGGACCTAGATTACAGGTAATTGGGAATTCTTCACCACCACGGTATTTGAATGCACCTTAGAGGGATTTTGGGAGGGATTACACATGGGGTCTGAACCCTCAATTTCTCAGGCTCCTCTTTTCGTTTAAAGAATTTTTCTTCCATCCTACTGTCTTTAGGGTAAGCTGACGGTCTTTATCTAACTTCTTTTTCACCTTCTCGTTTTCATCCTTACTCGTTGACGGGCTTTGCTGAAAAAGTCTTCCAAGAATGAGATGACAGAGTTCTTACCGTCGAACACCACGGCTGGTTTAATGGATGCTCTTATGGTCTGTATTAGAAAACCAAACCCATCCAAAGGTCTGGTCACCATCGGGTCTACGATTTCTGCATCTCGTGGGGATGATTGTCCGTCCTGATCGTTGGCCATCGGATTCGAGTAGAATTTCGGGTGCCAAATGTAGGACCCTCTGATCTAACTTCTAATGTAACAGCTGAAATACTTGTAGAAACCACACAGGAGAAGGGTAAAAAGAACCCTTTATTAACTCTTTTAATATTCACAATGCATCGACTTGACGCCAACACGCTACGCTTCACTCGTGGCGGTTACTCAAATAAGAAGAACTAATCAAAAATCGCTGAAACAACCTTGTATTTGGCGTATATTTACTAAAATACTCAATCGATTTCGAGGGCAGCTACAGGTCCCTCCTCATCAGGAGCACAAAATTTCTAGAAAGGGAAAGCAACTTCAGTAACGGCTTTTTATATTATCTCCTTCTTGACCATTTATACTCATTTTAATTCTTGCTATTCCTCTATTGCAATTATTAATTTTGAAAAAGATTAGTTTACCAAATTTTTGAACAATTTTACTTTACAGGATGATGTGTGGTCATAAATGTATGAATTATTTTCGTTGAATGTTTGTATAACTTCGATTATACCACAATGAATATAAATGCTGGTGAACAAGTGTTCAATATTAGCATTATCATAACCTACTTACCATTTTTCTTCATATATTATTGGTTTAAATCCTAAAACTTTATAAACATTACTTTCAGTTAATTCAATTTTATAATTTCCAGCTAATTTAATACTAAATTTATTTTCTTATTGCTCCAATTTGATTAAGTGATATGTATTCTATAAATTTTTCTTCTTTTTCTTTGTCATTTAATTGTTCCTGACTGAAAAGTAAACTTTGGATGCGAATATTTACGTTAGTGAGGGTTCAAATTTAAGATTTTAGTTAAACTAACAAAGTTTTATTTTAATTTGTCTTTTTCTATCTCTTCTCATTTCAACTTCCCGTTAGAATAAGCGCGCGTTTCAGCTTTATGCTAATTTGGAGTGGAGTCAAGTTCTACTTAAACGAGAGGTAGGAACCTCTCAAGGTGAGAGAGCTTTTAGTCTCAGGCCACTGTTACTCTGTTCAACGTTCGCGTGACCAGCTAGTATTTAAATTCTAAGCCGTAGCGCTGTTACGCTATTACTTATTGAAGTAATTCTAAGTGCGTTAGTATTAGTTAAATCTTGCTACGCACCATTTAGCACAGAGGCCAACCTCTCGTTATACTCTGTGAGCAACGACTATTTAATTTCTATTTAGCTTTAGTTTAAATTAATTTGATTCTTCATTTGTGACCCAAGTGCGGTCTTTATTTTCTGTATCCCTCCCGATTTCGGAAGTGGCTGTACATAATTGTGGTTTAATAAAAGAGGATTTTAAATCCCTCTGAAGTGTAGTTCTTCTACCACTTAATCACAGTAATTCTACCACAAAACGTAGCTGCATTCAGCTCCCTGTTCAAGATCAGGACTTAGTTACTTTCACGAAGATGTTTGCCAAGAATATGCACCGAACACTCAGTCCTGACACTGGCGCCCGGAGAAAAATGAGAGGATCGCCTGAAAGACAAGAAGAGGAACCTCAGATACCTGCAGTACCTGTGCAGAACACTGAGATATCACCTCCCGCCCTGGAAGGATTTGGCTACATTGTACAAACCATGCGGGCAGCCATGAAGCCAGCCGCAAGTTTTGACGGCCAGTCAGCCGTAATTAATTTCCTGAAAAAGCTAGACGCCCACTTCATGTCATATCCAGTTCACGAATTTCAGAAAGTCACTCTTGCCACCAGCGCTTTGAAGGGCCAAGCGCT
>KK121657.1:1577457-1624059 GCA_000611955.2 Stegodyphus mimosarum | reverse complement strand
AGAATTTTCTTAAAAACAAGGATTTAGAATTAAAATTTCTAGATAAACCAAAAGATTTTTAACAAACGTAGGGCATATCGAAAGTTCTAATTGTCATTGGTTTAATGTCAGATAGCAGTTTCATTTCAGATATCGTCTGCCAATGATAAAATTTGGTCTTTTAGATGAGTTACCACAATCAAAATCTTTTATGCCTTTATACGTAGAATATTTGATCAAAAGATAAGAACTGCATAAAATGAGCTAAAGACATATTATTCGAAAATCTAAATTTTCAAATAATATTTCTAAAGAGATATTAAATGTCAGAGAAATATAAAGACAGAAACAGGAGTTCCATATATTCATTTGAAGAACTGTTACATTTTCAATGCCAGTTTTATATATTACAGAACTGATTGCTCTTTTTAAAGGATAAGAGTGGGCTTACTAGTTAGACCTTAAAGAGTCTCACTTTCTTTGGTGGAATAAATTAATGACCTCTAGGAAGAGTATAGAGGAATAATCCTCTTGTCTTAAACTGTAGACAGACAAAGTCAGAAGAAGGGTGTGAACAGCCCTTTGTTTAAATACAGAGAAGTAACAATGACTCAGCTTGGGTTTGCACAAGCCAACACTTCTGGCTTAACTTTGTGGGGTTTGACTTATTTAATTCGATGTTCTATCTTCGAACCCTGCAAACACTAACAAGCGAATAATCGCTTTTAAGTGTGGGAACAAACACGTAAGACTTAAGAAGGGTTAAGTACCCTTTAGTTCTCAGAATAAATACAATCGACTCCTAACTCGGAGTATACAGGAAAGCCTCCACTTGGGCTTGAACTTAAATGAATAGGAAATTAAACTTAACTAAGCTTAACTAAAACTGACTGAAGATATAGCCGAAGCTATCAGGTATCTAAGTAGCTGCCCCTGAATCTTAATTAAATCGGCGAAGCCAAGCAAGGGCCTAAAGTATGGCCGAGCGTAGCAGTATCTGAGAGAGACGTAGCCAAAAGACAAACGCGTGCTAGTCAGGAAATCAGACTCTCTCTCTCTCGAAGTCGAGGAAACATCGACTTAAATACTACTCTTTACTCATTTGCACTCACTGCGTTTCTGAAATTACATTCTGGTAGGAAATTGTAAGCTGAAACTAGAATTGATAGGAAAGAAGCATAACTTAAAATAACTGTTAATAAAATTAGGATAAACCTTTCATTTTAAACAAGTAATGCTGAGCTAAAATTAATGTATTCATTTAGAAGTCAAGCGTTATATTTGTAAATTTTCACAGGACTAGTTTCGATGGTTTTACCGAACCATCAACCTCAGCTAAAGTGCAAAGGAACGAGATAAGATGTAGTGATAAGATAAGAATGGCTGGACAGGAGTTAAATTACTGGCGCCATCTATTGATGAAATAAGAAAACTAAAACATAATATCCTTAAAGGCTGAAGATAAAGATGGATTGGAATTGGAATCATTAGCTAGAACAGAAAGATTTTTTAGAATGCGAAACTTCTTTAGAAAATCCGGTATACGCACGGAGTGTTGATAACGTAAACAGGGTAATTTATAGCATACATGTGGATGAAAGAAAGTGAGTTTGTAAATTTTAGGTAGCTATTAGACAACTTTAAATTTGATACTTTTATTACTTATGCCGTTTTCTTCCATTTAGAACTTAACTTAGCTGATTGAAAGGAAATGTATACCCAAAATTACTCACGAGGAAAAGTGCGACATTTGAACGAGCCGTGTAATATCCGCATCTGCATTTCAGTGATGTAATTTTAGTAAAAAAGTGCGGACATTACGGGAGCGTATACGGCATGTAGAGAATGCTAGTATTTTCGAACCACGAAATGTAAAAATCTAATTTTGCTCTCTCCAGGATTCGAGCCACATATCGTACATTTCTCAGCTGGATTGTTAACCATTTACATAACAACATCTCGTAGATTTACGCAAAAACATTATACAACATCGCACAGTCCTTGTAGATGCATCAAGAGTTTTTTACTTTCATTTAAATTATCAGTGATAAAAAAAGTGGTTCTGTGACGGCTGTTATTATGAATTCATAGTTACGCAAAAGTAGAATAAAAAGATTTCATTAACGTTAATTTTCTATTAACCTCTTAAATTTTTACTACCATATTACGTTTGATAAAAGAATTTTCTTTAATATATTCTATGTGATAATCCCCCTTTTTTTTTAATCTGAAAATGTACCAAACATCATTTTTTAAGCGATTTAAAGAAAATCGACCTTGCATTTTCTTTCATCGCAAGTCTGAGAAGGTTAAAGTTAACGATACCGGAAAAGAAGAGTTCACTGAAATAACGTATCTGACACCTTCCCTAGCTCGTTAATCGACATGAGCAGGAGTTCTACTTTCTACAGCGCGGAAACGAAAAGGCGTTTGAGGAGAGGAGTCATGCAAAGTGTCAGGCTTCCCGCTATGTTCACATTAATCGCATGACTGAATCTACTTACGGCCTCCTGTGGGCGCCCAGAGATGAACTGCTATCACAGCTAGAAATGGCAACAGCATCTTCTTCCCGTCTGCGAAAGAGAAAGGAATTCGAGGTTAGGACAGAGCAAATACAATTATTGCAATCAAAATATGACTTTTTTTATTTTTTATTTCTTTTGCTACAAAAGAAAATGTAACATCTTTCACGTATGATTGCTAAGACTGTTAGCAAATTTGGAGGTAATGAGTTTTAAGTATTGGTATAGAATCTACCATGGAAATGTGATTCTTATATTCTCTGCTATTTCGAAAAACTAATTTTGGCAAGTAATCATAAGAAAGCGTTTAAAGTCTAAAAACTCAGCTACTGACTGTGTGAAAAACCGTTTTCCAGAGCACAAGTTCGCTTAAGGATTTTAGCCTATCAGATTTTGTATCAGTTGACCTTATCTGCTTGCTCATTTCGACAGAACTGGAGTTTAATTAACAGCTTAAACAAACAATCGGGGAAATACATCAGCCATTAAAAGAAAACAATCAGTTCTTGCATAAATGGTAACTCAAAATTTGCCTAAACTGGAAGTTAAAGACGGTCACAAATTTCTAAAATGAACGATCTAATTTAAGGTTATATCCTCTAATAAAAATGCAAAGTAAAGATATCTGCTGTTCTAGAAATAAGAGAAATGAGTAAGTTTTGCAATCTAAAATCAAAGCAAAACTGCATTATACCCCAGACATTGTGATAATGATTTTTACTTTCGTGATACTCTTTGCTCACAGAAAAAAGTAGCTTGTTTCGTGACTTGTTTGCGCAGCATATTTTGCGTTTTGTCATAGCCTGGGTATATGCAATAAGTAAATGAAACAACAACTCTGCTTAGCCTCTTCCCGTGCCAATTACCTCGACGAAACTTGGGCCCAAGTGTTATGGATCAACGCGTGGTAAACAAGCCAGACTGATGCTTGAGAACAGTAACAATACAAGCCGAAACCTAAATGCCTGTGTTATAATCAGTTTTGCGCGATACTGCTGGAAGTAAACTTTAATCCTTCTGCCTTTTTGTAACTATTATAAATATATTATATTTTGTACTAAATAACAGTTTCAAAATCATATTTTATAAATAAACAACACTTCCAGTAAAAAAACTTTAATCCTTAGTGGAAGTAAACTTTAATAAACTGCCTTCACTTAAATCTTTTGTATTTTGCATTTTGTAGGAGTTTATTAACTTTTATTAACTAAATTGGTTTGTAACAGCAATTATGAGAATAGTGACTAACTCTTGTGGTGTACTGATAAGAAATAACGTTCCATTACGACCGTGATATTACGATGTTAATGTTCACGAGTCCAGCTCGTGATGTTTACGTTTGGCCCAGCTTTCTTTTCACGAACCTGGCTCATATTTGGCCCAGCTTTCTGTTCACGAGCCTGCCTCGTGATGTTTATGTTTAGGACAAAATTTTTATCACGAGTCAGACTCGCTATAGCACGGAAAGAGGTTAATAAAATCGATAGAAATGTATTTACTAAATAATATAATTGAAATCCTACTTTTTTACTTGACATATATATTAGCAGATAATTGAAAGTCCCAGTAGATTTCTTGAATACGTATGGATTTCTTGGATACATATACATACATATTCTCGGATACATATGTTGGCAAATACCTCAGGAGAACAGCAAAGGGATTTTAAGCAAAGGATGGTATGTTTTTGAAGGAAATAGTTTTAAGAGCTTTGTTATTGAAACAAAAGATATAGACATAACACAAATTGAGAAATTCGAAAGAAAAATGATTTACCGTAATTACTGTGTGACTATCAAAGAATCTTAAAAAGATCTGTGCCAATATATTTTATGTACGTTACACCATTCATAAACTAAATTATGAGAAACTCCTGAGTATCAACAGCACAGCGTTCTGTACACAACTTCTTTCCTTTTCCTACCAAAGATTATTTCTTCAGTGTAAGAATGACGCAATTCAATGAAATGACGTAATTCTGTTAAAATTACTTACGAAGAAACACTGTTTAATGCATTATTAAAAGCTACAGCCAATATCTTTAAAAAATTGTAAACTTTAACAATGGGCAAGGAAGGAATTTAATTACCACTCTTCATATAAAATTAAACAATACTTTAAAACATCTATATAGCAAGCCTTTTAAGAAGCTCAAGAAGACTTCGTTTAAACACAATTAATAACCTAAATTCGTGTGATTATTTTAACTTTTATTTCCCTAACGTTCACTGGTTAGGATGAAAAGTGAATAACTAAGATAAATAAGAAGGTAAAATATTCTAAACAGCAATATAATGTAACAAGGAACAAAAAAATTCTCATGACAGAATAAAGACGGCCATACTGCACAGAGGTCAACAAACGTGTCAATAAATGAAGAGGGAGAAACGAGTAATTTACTCCTTTCCTCCAGCTACGTTTATTAACAAGCATTTTTCCAGAAAGTTGTTTCTTTTGTGTCGTTATTAACTTTATCATAACTCTGCTCCAACAATTTTTCTGATATCTTTAATCTTTGCAACTGGTTTATCCTTAATCTTAGTAACTGGCTCTACAAAGTTTGAAAATTTCGTGGAAGGAAATACGTTGGCAAATTGCTCGGAAGCTGTTTGCTCCGAGTTTAACGGAAAAATGAGGCAATTCAATGTAATTCTATTAAAATATTTATGAAACAGCACTATTTAATTCTAAATTCTATCTATTCTATTCTATAATTTAATTCTTAATTCAATATATATATATATTATTCTATTCTGTTTACAACATCCTATAAAGTATGTGGTATACGGCTGGTTAAATTAGAATGATTTCAATGAGAAGCAAATATTATATTAACCAGATATTCCCTTATAGGAGAAGTAACTGAGATTAGGCTTATGAACTTCTACAACAGAAAACTCTGTGCTTTATACGTTAACTCGTGACATGAATATTATGTGAAATATTTTAAAGTGTTGACGTATATATTGCTTGAAGACCGTGCGTTACATAGGTGATAAAAATGGTTCATAATTACAATGTGTACAAGTTGAATGCAATGGTGCCTGATAAATATAAGAAACAAACGCATAAGAAACTGACTATAGTAGTTTTTGAGTAGAAATGTATGGTTCGCAAACTAAGTTTTAATCAGCAAAAGGCCTTTGAGTATAAGGAAATATATTATAAGTGTAATTGCATGGTAAGAAGAGGTAAGTATAGTATAAGAGTAATTGCATTGTAATCTAAGGTAAGTTCCATTATAAATTACTACGTCCTGTGTGCTTACAAATAATAAAATGAAACTACGAAAATATAACGTGAAAAAACTGAATTTTACTATAAACATGTGCTGTAACCATCCTAATACCTTTTCTTATAGCGCGATTTTTCTAATACAGCAGTTCCTTTACCGAAGTACATTGAAGTATAAAATGTATATTTAAAAGTGGATGATTAATTCGAAGTTCAATATGAAGTTCCTGTTACAAAGTTCTTCCATTCTTATGCCTCTGTAAGTCTGGGGAGGCTGGTGGATTACCACTGTGTTGAATGCCGGCAGATAGCGTATCTAACTGCTTATTATGATTGGTACATTTGTAAGGTTGCGTAATTCTTACTGCATTTTAAACTCAACACATATTTCTTACAGTTACAAGAAAATCTTTACAACTATATGTATAATTCATGGATAGCATAGATAGTTATTAGAAAGAATTATAGTCCTCGTAATGTGAGAGACCTGCTAACGAGGGTCTGTCTAGTTGAGAGCTCAAGAACATTCTAGGTCTCTCTAGTCGAGAATTCAGGAACAGTTTGACGTGTTGTTCCAATGGAAATCTCTTCAGACTGATTTTGACACGCCTCCTTAATTTTTCTGTTGTATTTTACATCCTCTGATTTGTCATATCTTGAACGATATCAGAGGATAAAGAAAACCATTGGTTCGTCAGCCCTCCTGAAATCGAGAGGCTCTGACGACAGACACGGTGCAGAACGCTAAAATCTCCTGACATTAATCGTGAAGTTATGTTTCTTGCACTGTCAATTGGAACGAATGTTTGCGTCTGCGATGTCAGAAACATTCGTGTGACACATCGTAAAAGCTTAGAAGCAGTGACTTGAGGGGACCGCACACACAATTTTTTTATCTCTGTGTGGTCCGCCGTAAGTCTTTAATTTGTCAATAACATTTAGACACAGGAAAAAGTACACAAAATCATCCTTCATTTAGTTCTATGCAGTAAATTTTCTGTATTGCTTTGGAGTAATAAATAATTAAGTATGCCAGCATTTGTGGACTAAAGGAAAATGTTTGGAAGATTTTCTTTACATTTCCTATATTCCTTGCCCCCCGAAAAAAATATAACGCAAGAACACTTCAATCAGGTATTTTAAGAAGGGAGGAAATAGAAATTTTTATATTTTAATTATGTTTATCTTCTTATTAATAAGCAAAACTAATTATTAGATATGCGAACAATTCGCTCATTTTTATATTTAAAATTTCAATTTTATAGAAAAGATGATCAGATTCAATTAAAAATAGACACACAAAAAGCCACTGAATGAAATATAGTGATATAAAAACAACAACCAAAAGACCTAAACAACCAAAAGACCTAAACCTAAACAACCAATAGAGAGCCACGGACGGTAGTGCCCTGATATCTGCTTTTTAGACCGTGGGCTCCGGGATGCTTGTGCATCTTTGCCTGGACAGGTGGTCTGCTTGTATAATGATCTAAGCTAGTGTTTAAAACAAAATTATGGATTTCATATATATTAGGATTCGACGGAAAAGGGCAGAAGAATAATTTTAGATTAATTTAATTCCATTACTTAAACATTTATTTTCATGCTTCAAATCCGAAGCAAACAACAAAGTTAAAAGCATTGCAGAAAATATTACAGAAAAAAGAAATTGTAGAAGAAATAATGCCTAATGATTAAAGAACTGTTAAATTAGACAAAAGAACAGACTTAGATTAACAAAACTCTACCAGTTTTAAGGACAACTAAGCTTAGATACCTTTTTTTAGAAGCGAAAAGTAAAACATTTTTGCTTTTCAAGAAAAGGGTTCTATATGCAATTTCCCTTTAAACCGGTAGAATTTTGTACAAGATCGAAGCAAATCTAAGATCGTTTTTTGCTAGTGGACACTTAGCTGACTTGTCACATTACATGCCTTTCTGAAATTGAATTAATCAAGGCTTACTTTTTTAAAACTTTTCTCTAACAAACAAAGCATTTGTTTGTTAGAGAATTAATTATTAGAGATATTATTTGTGGAATTTGATATTATAATGAATACATTTATATTGCAGTTTGGCAGCTTATCACATTTTTCATTAAAAAATTTGATGTAGACACCACATGACTTCCTTGTATGGCTTATTAAATTATGCACATTTTTTGCTGCATTACATTTAAAATTATTTCCTCGAACTTCATTAGAGATATATTTTTTATCGAATTATTTCAATTCTCACTTCGCAGCAAAGCAAATATACTTAAAATCTCAAAACATTTTTATTAAAAATTGTAAAATACAGAAAAAATAAAACACCAAATACAGTTAAAAAACAGTTTTTACAATTAAAATTGGACTTTCTAAGCAAAAACAAGCAACTCGGCCAGCGTGCAAGAAAGCAGATTTTTCGGTGCACAAAACTGAAAATTTACTTTTGGTCCCTCTCTGCAAAAAGACCTTGAAGAGCCAGAAACTGAATTCACTAGTATACTGAGTTTCAAATGTAAGCAAATGGCCGGTTACCACTTAAAGTTTTCAACACTTGAGAATTCTACAACTATTGCATGCAGATTAACTAAAGGCATAAAAACCTCAACCGGAACATAAACATTGCATAATTCAATCACTGTTAACGCACAAAATGCATAATGTAGCAACATACAAGAATAAAAAACTAAACTCACCAATCTACATAACAGAGGGGAAAACATATGTATATATTTATAAACGATTGTCAATTGCAACGAGAAAGGGAGGTGAACAACTACATGTTATAGCATACTCGTTTTTGAGGTATGAGAGATACACACGAAGATCCGTACAGACGCCAGTAAAAAAAGTCTGCGGAGTCCATTTTAAATCCATTTTACAATCCCTTTTGGCAAAATCAGCCCTTGATGTCACTCAAAATCATCGTTCAAATAGTTTCAAGGGCTGTTGAAATGAATATTTTCATTGAAACAGGATACCCGAAAATTTGCGCGATTACTATAATTCCTTTACTTCGTACGAGGAAGCAAAAATAGGTACGATAAGAGCTCTTTCTTATCTAATTGTGAGCTTATTACTACTAGACAACATTTAGTCTTCATCTCAACACTAAGCTGCATTTCTAATAAAATTGTCCAGCAGTCTTAATCAAGCGAATCTTTTCAAACGAATTTTTATTAATATCAAGATGATATAGTTGCGTTTTAAAAGTAAAAATACAAAGCAAATAATACGTAGAAGAAAAAATAGTAAATTGGAAATAAAATATTATCGTATAAATAAACAGAAATTCATAAAAGGAAATACGAAATATGTTGTTGAAATTAAAAATATCGGAAATGGTAAAACCGAAAAGTATATTTCCAAGAAATCGCTTGCAAAGGTTTTACAGACGGTTGTTTGACGATTATCGACTTCTGACAACAATCCATATTTCATTTCCTTTCGTAGTTTGCAAACGTATTTATTTTCACTGAAAAGAGATTTTACTTTGGAAGTTTTCCTGAATGATGAATATAACTGAGCAAAAAATACATATAAATTGTTTTCACAGTAAAATCTAAGATATAAATTCTTTGAAATGTTGCTAATTTTTTTTAGTTCTTGTTCAAATGTTTCTATATGGTAAAATCAATTTACGATATAAAAACGTTTGAAATACAGGGTGTTTATGAAGTCGCGGAACCATTTTGATGTTTAATAACTCATAAAATAATAAAGATAGATTAAAATTAATAACATAAATGGTTAGATAGACTCAAAAAGTTTCAAGACCCTTCTCAATGAACTTCCACGCGTGCCCCCTTCGTCGCACGGAGAATATCAAGTCGATATTCAATTTCACGTCAGGTACCGGCAAGGATGTCGGCATTCACAGAGTCTATTGCGGTTGTAATTCTGACTTTTAGGTCATCAATGTTCGACACTCTCCTCCTGTAAACGTTGTCCTTTACAAATCCCCAAAGGGAAAAGTCCAGCGGCGTTATATCAGGTGATCTGGGTGGTCAAGGAATTGGACCTCCTCGCCCAATCCATCTTCCTGTAAAATGGTCATTCAAAGAACTACGAACGATGGTACCCCAATGAGGTGGTGCACCATCTTGTTGCAAAAAGACATGTGGTTGAAGCTCTTCTAGTTGTGGAAATACGAAGGTTTTCAACATGTTTAAGTATACGACTGATGAGACCGTCTTTTCTGTAAAAAAGAAAGGCCCAATGACTCGGTCGTGCATAGTCCACACCACACATTAACCTTTGGGGAATCCCTTTGTACCTCACCGTATTCATGGGGGTTTTCAGGCCTCCATGAATAAAGAAAAGAGAGAAAAACACAATTAATAAGCAGACGATATTTAGAAAAGTACAGATATTTAGACTTGAAAATGAAATTATCTGAAACTAACCACACGCGCAGATGATATTTACAAAAGTGAAGATATTCAAACCTGAAAAGGAAAATATATAAGTTATTCCATCAATAAATGTCATAAGTTTGTTTATATCTTCATTATTTTATGAATTATTAAACTTCAAAATGGGTCCGGGACTTTATAAACACCCTGTAATTGCAAAACATGTTTGAGGAGAACACTTGATCAACAGTAAGATTTTTATGATAGCGTAAGACGGTAAAAAAGGCAGAGAGTGCAACGAAAATGAACGATGCTCTCGTAACTCAAACTTAGAGCAGCAAGCCGATTAAATCAGAGATTTGATGTTCAGCGAACATCGTTTAACAGTTAAGGGTATTATAGAACAAAGACTCCTGTCAAGCAAGTTTGTAGCATCATTCGGGTCGCGGGCTTCTCAATATTGGTTAAAAATCAATAACTTATTGAAGTGGCTGAGGAGATGTTTTCTCCAAGTCAGTGCTTCTTAAAACACATTGTTACCAGCGATGAAATATTAATTTGTTATTTGGTGCATAAACAACTGAACTAACAAGGGAATGGCACTCAAAAGTTGAAGCAAGATCAAAAAGAACACACCAGAGTCGGTTAAATATAATAAAAAAATGTTGAGTGCTTATTTATCTAAGAAACTTGCCTAACATTCTTTGTTAAGAGCAGTTGTTTGGTAACCGACCAACTTCTTAACAAAGTATGTTTGTTGAGCGTATGTTTTGATAAAGTATGTTTGAAAAACTACTTGCTTTTGTTTCTCATGAATGTATAACCAAAAAATCAAATAGTGAAGTTCCTCCAGTCCTGAATTAATTTAATATGACTCTAACATCGCGCGTCGCTTTCCTTTTTCCATGATTAAACTCACTGCTTCGTGGTCATCGCTTTGATTTTTTTTTAATGTTTTTGAAAATTCTCTGCATATTGTGAAGGGTTTCGCTAAAAGGAATTTCAATCATGTTTTATGGTTTGGAAAGATAGTTAAAAACGTTGGCGTAAGTACATTGTTGTCGAAGGAGATTACTTTGAAGGATTGGTTTGGTTTATCTGATTATGGCAAACTCTCAAAGGCTATCTGCTAAAGGAAGAGATACCTTCGAGGAGAGCTTTCTAAGGGGAACTGTCTCGAGTAGAAGTTACGCATGGGCTATATATATATATTATATATATTGATATAACCCGTGTGTTATATCGAGTCCTCGACAGTTATATCGATACAGAACACATAAAAATGCTCAGCGCCTTCGTCGGGATTCAAACACTGACCTCCCGAATGCGCGTCGAGTGTTCTTCCAGTTAAGCCACGAAGGCACGCGGAAAAGATGAAGAAAATACATTAAACTGAAATCGTATGTTTTATGGAATCATTCCAGATACGTTTTGATCACAGCAATTTAATTGTTTTATGATTTTTACCTTAATCTTAAGCGAACTAAACGTATTATAAATTAAGGCTAATGAACAGAAAAGAAAGTGAAGTAGCATTTTAAAATAAAATTAGCGGTTAGTTATAAATTAACATCTGCAGGAAATTTAAAATATGCCACATTGGCCCGAATATGATTCTGAACAATTTTCTACATATGGCAATGAAATTTTGAAAGCCATTCAAGTCATATGAATGCGAGATTAACATTTAAATGCACTAAAGTGCTGAAAAATACTGGTATACCCGTCCGATATTTAATTAATCTTCGTAGGAGTATAGAACGGCAGAAATATAACAGAAATTCATTCCGCGATGATTTGGAAATATTCTATAGTCCATGAACACCACATTTGGTGCACAGCAGCCCACAATTCTGTTGTATTAGGAGGCGTATAACTTCTGTTTTCCAGAATGCGTTGAGTGGCGTTTATGTGCTCGAGGAAGTTCGATATTCTGGTACTTTCTATAGCCATAGCACAACTTCAAACTGGAATGTTTATTCCTCTAACCATACTTTCTAGACACTTGTTATGGCTGCTCATTATCCTGTTAAAAGAGACTAAATATATCAATGTTAACGCATGAGTATTTACAGTTTCACCAGATGCAAACCGTGCACAGTGTACACCGTCAAAGATATATGTAGACGTATCAGGGATCGCAATGAATTTCAGCTTGATAAATTTCATAGCCACCACAATCTATAGTGCTATTGTTAATTTTACAGTTGTATACTTTCATGAGGTTTTTTCCACTCAACAGATCTTTTCTTCTGCTTGAAACAGTTGAAAGCCGCCCAACCGGTATAGTGGTTAGCGTCTCTGACTGCCGTGCCGAAGGGCTCGGGTTTCGAATACCGGAGAAGGCATGGATGTTTGTAAATGTATAGTGTCGGTGCGACATGGCGGCACTATAAATATGCGGCAAGCCGAAAGTCCTCTCATGTGGTTTGGTGGAAGGAGAGAGGAGTGGGAGACCCTCGGACCCGTCCCCCCGGGGTGCTCTCCATCAAAATTGGAGTCGGAACTGAGCCAAATCGTACTCTCACCTGTTTGGTGTTCAAGGCTGTGGCCAACGACAGGCGAAATCTAGCGCTCCTTGACACGAGAATTCTCGGGGGCTTGGGCTGACTTTGTCAGACAAGTGAGCATGAGCAACAACAACAACACAGTTGAAAACGCGATTGGTCAAATAAGGCTACTTGTTTCCAGTTATGAAGTGATCAATGTCAGAGCTGCAGTGTCAGGCGAAGCATTGTGTAGTGTGTTTATTAAATGCAGTTTGGTTGGGTGTTAGCTCCGAAAGCCAATATCATTAAACGCACTTTTGACAGTCTCTATGTTGAAGTCTATTAATATCATGAAAAAGGGCATGCAGACAATTACCTATTCTTCTACTCTCTTACAAGTGATCGGAAAAACTAACCATCGGAAATCCACTAATCTAAACCTTAACTTCAAACGACTGGTGATATCTCAACGCCACCTGTATCCAAAAGTCTTGAAATTGCACCAAACCCTCAGAACTGGACCTATGCCAAGTCACACCTTAAGACCGAAAACGGAAAAGCGGAAAGAGCAAAGATTAGACTACCCTAATAACTAATTTCAAACAACATGAATAATTTCCATAATTCTTTGAGCACCAAATGAACTTTATGAACACTGAACTGAGAGATCTGAACTAAGTACAGTACTGAATATGTGAGAATATTCGGTACAAGCTGATAACTTGCCTGTAACAAATATTCTCACATAACAAGAACCAGACATTCTATAGTATAATCGTTATATTCTATATATAATCGTTATTTTAGTAAAATCAAACCCCACACCTTGATCTACTTTACATAAAAATGTAAAACTTTCAGGGCAACAGTATCCAGAATATCAACTCTATTACATTTGAGTAATCCAATATTGTAATGAATATACTCAAAAATTTGAATTATATAACTGTGCTTAATTTTATGTTATTATCCTCTTATACTTAAATGTAACAACTCCAATGTATAATTACAGTGTTCCGTAGGAGAAAAAGCATACAGTCTATTCCAGTTTTTCACTGAAAACATTCACCCGTCGCGATCTCTTTGGAGCAACCATGCGCCCGCGATTTAGTCTCATCCAACGTCCATCCCAACGGAACGCTCTGCGACTTCAAACGGTTGTCATATACTCCAGCTGGTTTGTGTGCTATGGCAATAACTGTTCGATTCTGTAGTGAAGTGTCTGCTGCCCTATGCACTTTTACTTGTTTACTTGTATGCTGAGGCCCAGGCATTGAATTCTAATACCACTTGAGGCCATATCGTACTCCTATCAGATGAAATATTTTCTATAGCTGATAATTGATCGCTTTCATCTCCATTAACAAATCTCTTAAATAATAAAAAACTGACATTCTTAGGATAGAAGAAGTTTAAAAGTTTCCAACATAATTGTACCTAATCTTCTTACAAGCACTGGCGGATGCAACTAATGGCGTACATAGCGTTATTAAGTATTGCGTAAATAGTGTCATTAAGTTTTCTGCATAGGCTTATCTATAGCAAGTTTTCTATCACTTCAGTGTATATGTTCCCAGCAATGTATGAAAGCAGGAATTGTAAGGAGGGCCGAATTCTGAGTTCCAAAGTATCAAACGATTTATGTTTCTCACTTTTTCTAGGCGAAGAAGATTCTCCTGCTAATGAAGCTTGCAATGTTACGCACTTCAATTTCCACTCTCGTCTCATTGAGAATTCGCCATTATTATTTCAGTCTCTTTGTTCGGTAGTGATGAGATATTTTATTCTGAATTTGTTCAGCAAAGACTGAATGAAAATGAGACTATACTGAATGAAAAGGGAAGAATAATACTACATGCGCGTGACATACTGACTTGCAAAAACGATTCGAAGAGGAACTCTTTAAAGTATGACCCAATGCTGCAAAAGTATATCTTTCCCACCAGAAATGACGTATTAGAAATTAATGAGAGTTGATTAATATGACCAAATACAGGAACTATTGGCTGCTAAAACGTTATGATATGATGTTAATGAAACACGAAAGTAAACTGATTTATGCTGTTAAAGAAGACGTTTCTGCTACCGAGTTCGACACCACGTCTTTATAATAAAAGCCTTTTCATGGCTCTCTTTTAACACTTTGTGTAAATAGTATTTATCATTCTTATAATGCCTAAGGAAAGTAAATACAATATTTTAAACTAATTGGATATTTCTGCTTCCCTTCAAAAGGCCAGACATTTTATACGTTACCTAAGTATTCTATAGAAAGCCTGTTTTTCATAATTTGACAGTAAAATTTATTTTAAGGGAATTTGTCATTTATTTCTTAACTTTATAAATTATTACAGAATAACACACTTCATGATTTTTATGTTTAGATGAATTATTGTGTTTCTTCTCCCTTTAAAATATAAAACTCGTTTAAATGAGGCTTCGAATAAGTAAGCCTATTTTTTCCTGCAAAACATTATCAAAAATGTCTTAAATGTGAGGCATTTTATATAAATACATAGTGTCTTATATATGAGGCATCTTTCATACCTCTTATATGTGAGGCAACTTGCAAAAGTGTTACATTTTTAGATGCATTTGATATGTGAGGCATCTTTACGTAAATTTAGGCCCGAAAGTGTAAAAATGAACTTGAAGATTGAAGTTAAAATACAGACACTCAGTCAAAATACAATTTCCCTTTCTTTGTTAAAAATGACTATGAACTGATAAGAAAAAGGAGATTTTTTTAGTAATTTGTTTTATCCAAAATAGAAATTATGCAAGAAAATTAGTCTCTTCCATTTCAGTATTTCGGTTACATATGTGCAGAAAGAAACCAGGTCAAGTTTATTTAGTTAAGCATTATTTAATAGATGCTTATCCCACGATTTCCACGAGCAACTCAAATGTAGTAAAATTTGCTTATTCCGCGATTTTCGCGGGCATGTGTTTTTTTTCCCTTTATTGAGAAGCGCATCCCGCTTTTTCACCCTTTAACCAGTAAAATAAATTATACACAGTATTAGACGTTTAATTTAGGTTTTGACCAACAGATGTCCTTAGTCGTTCACTAAATTTCGGCGTTTGAAGGTACTTGGTATTTACCGCTCTAACTTCACTATGTTTGCGCCTTTTTCTAATCAGAAATGGCTGCTAGAAAACGTTTAGCGATTGATGAAAGAAAAATGCAAATAAAAAAAAAAGATGAAAGAAAAGGTGCAAATGTAAAAAAAAATTGCAAAGAAACACGAATCTGGTACAAAGACTAAGAAGTTGTACTTTGCCTTGCACCCTGTTTTGAACTCTGTCATACTAAACTACGTCTTTGAGGTATTTATTTCTTTGTGCATTATATTTTCGGTCCACAAACTGAGCAGTCAGAGGTTTGATACTGCAGGAAACTTCAAAATAAATTTTATTTTTTCCTTAGTAAAAATAAAGTGTTAATACTTTAATATAAAGTACAGTGTACCTATCTTAAAGTATTTTTACCAACATCTGAGCACATTCCCTTTGTGACGGTTTCTCCCATGAAGATGTCGCTTCTTTAATAAATAGCTTAAATAGAATAATCCCACCTTTTTTCAATTATTTTCTGTTTGACTTTTCTGTTAATCTTTCTGTTAATGGAACTTTAAAAGTCTCATTACGAATTGCGATTATAAAACAAAAAACGGATTATGAGGTGATTCAAAGTCTTTATCTTGTTCACTAAAATTATTTTTTTTAATAGTTGAAGAAAATAGTTTAATTAAAGATTACGTTTCTAACTTTGTTTTCCTTCTATGAATGCTAAAAATTTAAAGCCAGTAAGTAACCAGGCTTTCCCAATATTTGTCTGAATTTTTTGCCGAATGGTAGGTCTTATGTACCTTTTTCTCCTTCTGGGGTTGTATACACGGGCTTAGTATTATACTACGACAGTAACGACTCTACGAGCACAAAATACATGGACCCAGTTCCTCGTGCCGGAAGGGGCAATCAATACTGTCCTGGAAGGTAGGTGGCTTCGACCATCCGAGTAGGTTGGCGCGGCAGCCTTTCAAGTCTTTGCTCCGCCGCGTCCTGCATGGTGCGTTGAGCCTTGGGAATCGAACGACACCTGCCTGAGATAGCTTTGTAGCGAACCTTGTTGTGGGAACTTAAATGGATGCTATACAAGTAATATCACTCGTGTAACTTTATAAGAAAATAAGATTTACTGCTTCTAAAGATAATCTCATTACTTTGAATACAAGATGTCAATTCAAGAAGTATACAAATTTATATTCTTTCACAAGACAATTATGAACAGTATGAGCTTCCTTTTTTACTCTAGCCATACACAGTAACTGTGAAATTTTGGAATTTCTTTGTAAATGGCGCTAAATATCTCACAGAAAATATCCTATACTAAAAACAAAAGTAATTTCAGCATCAGAGCATTTGGTTTCGAAGTGACAGGAGCAAAAGAAAACTGGGAAAGGCTACATCCGTGTCCATGTTTCGTAAATCAATATCTCAAAAACCAACTGTGAAACTTCAGAAAAATGCACAAGAGTGAAACACCCACACGAAGGAAGAGTGAACCACCCACACGAAGGAACAGCGAACAACGATTTTTCAACTCTTAAATGTCTTCATTTTTAACGGAGCATGTCTTCATTACTACTAAGTCTTCACTAAAGCTTCATTACTGATGCAACATGTTTGTGCAAGTAAACAATTACTCTTTAAGTCCCGAATTCCCGGATGTTACAATAAAGTGGTACTTCTTTATACTGCCATCTCTGGATATTCGCAGTTGTCTAGACCAATAATTCCTGGTGTGTTCTGCTTGATATGACAGCCTAATTGAGTGGCTACCTAGGTCCCCAAATATTATTCCTAGTATTTATTGTTATCGTTATTCTGAAGGATTGGTGTTATTAATGATTATGCTTACAAGGAAAGAAATATGACGGCATGTTATTCAACTCAAAGAATGCATTACTAAGTCTCCTTATTATGCACTGTCTGACATTCTACCACTTGCTTGCATAAAACTAGACTATCATTCACACAGTTTTAAAGTAACCAAAAAAAGCTTCTATGGAATCATATTAACAATTCATAAAAAATTTGACTCTAGCTCTGATTTTTAAAATCAAATATAAGGTATTATGGTGTTCATGGTGTTAAATTTTAGATCTAAGGTTCACGGTGTGTAATTTTAAAACTTTAATACCCTACAAAAACCAAATTTATAAATTGATTATTTATTCGAAATACAAAATTTTCTCGCTGAACTAGATTCGTATTTCAGCCACAGACTTGCTACATGCAAAACTAATGCATTCTAGTCTGCATTCATATTTAATTACGTAGTGGTGTTGAATAAACAATAAAAAATATACTTTTATACTACACAGACATGAACTAATATGTAAATCAAAATTATAATTCAAATTAGCAATAGCTCCTTGAGTGATTGTTTTAATTTGGGTACTTCCCCAACCTATTCTAAAAATAGTAATAACTTTCTCTGGATTGCATCATTATTTCTCTGGATTACATAGTCAGTTTCGTATCTAGATCAATCCATGCTATGATTTTCACGTAACGGTGATGATGCAACTAATTCGGAACTTAAACCGAAACCTTTCTTTAAACAAGCCTCCATAAGGGAAAACTACGCACTTCTTCCTGCACCACAGCTTAGATAGACTGCTACTTACTGCTTTCGTCATATAGCAGCAATATTTTAAAAAAAATATTTGAAATAGGCACGATTAGAGTGCCAAGTGATTTGTGGTCACAAACTGGAATTGAAATAACAAGAAATATTTAATATGCCTCGGCTGCCAAGATTGCTCTTCATTAAGGATCAAAATTCATATATGAATGCTTGTGCGTAGTGGTTGTAATATTTTAGAAACCGAAGGCAAATATTGATGGCATGAAAAGTTGTAGTTATAAAGCACGGTTAAACATTTAGTAGTAGAGAGTGAATGCGAGGTGTCCAAGATGAATTGTTGGTTCAAAATCAATTAATTTCGGTTTGCTTTATTTCGATTTTTAATATTTAGGCTTCGAAAATTATTACTCGCTGAAATCTTACGTAAGTCTCTGCGTCGTTAGCGTTATAGAAGGATTATAGGACATGGATTGCCTTTGAAATAACGCGGAGGTTTTTTTTATAAACAGTTGCTATATTTAGGGAGGAAATGCCCAAATTAAAAATTAAGAATTAAGAAATTATTGCAAATTAAATTTAATATTTTGATTTACATATTTTTTGTCTTATATATATATATTCCGTTCGCATGTTCTTTTTCACATTTTTCTCTTTTTATATCGTAATGACAAATCAGTTGATCCAAACAGAGATAAACAGAGACATGCCTTGGATAACAAGCGAGAGCATGAATACGACAAATGCAAAATTAAAACTTTGTCAAAATGATTTAATTTTGCTCAGCCTCATTTTAATTGGGTACTTTTTAAGTTTCGGTTCTCAAGTGCGTAATTATTGTTAGTTGAAGTATTATGAAAGTGTTAGCATTAGTAGAGTTATGTAAGAATCACCTAAGAGTGGTTAATTTTGAAATAACGCAGTTTAAAGTGATTTATTATAAACATTTACTACTTTTTAAGGCAGAAACGTAGATAACCAAATTAAAAGATAATTAAGGGACTATTCCAAACTAGATTTTTCATCTACATAATTTTTATCTTACATATATACATGTAAAAGGTCAATTTGTCGACAGAAATGTTTATTTAAACTCAAAATATATGCATTTCAAAGACAGATAATTAATTTAAATCCAGAAAAATATTCAGATGATTATGCTTCCTTATTTCCCTTCTTTCTTAGTTTTATCATTACGCATGCATACATATATATAATATCTAACGCAAAATAAAATCAAATAAATTAAAAGTACATTTAAAATTTATCCCATATTCAATTCGGAGTAAACCATTTGCAAAACCAAAAAACGAAAGCACAGGGGCAAACTGCGAGAAATTGGACTGGGGGAGAATATGCCAAAACCAAAAATTAAAAGGAAATTTTCTTCTTTTCCTGTATTGTCATCAGTGCAACGAAAGAACTAAATAAATAAAAAAAGCCTGTTTCGAAACCCGCAAAGATACAAATTAAAGTTTAAAATTATAAATTGAAAAATAATCTTGAAAAAACGATCAAAATAATCTGTGTCTTCTTAATCCTTTACAAGTCGAAGTAAGCAGTGCCAAAGATACAAAATTATAGCTTAAAAACATAGAAAATGTCAAAAAATTTCTAAAATAATAGACGAATTAAAAAAAATAATTTGAGCAGACCCAGTCCAAAAGCAAAATTTGCAAACTGACAAAAAAAATAATCCTATTTTTGAAAAAACAGAAACATATGCAAAATTTGTTGTCCAAAATTGGAACTAGCAAAACTATACGCAAATATCGAAAACTTACGTGCCGGGTTAAAATATATATATGTCATTATGTATGTGTATACATATTATTCCTTGAACTACATATGTAAGATAAATGTATGCAAACCAAAATTCTAACTTTAGTTTGCAATAGTCCCTTTACTTTTTATTTTAATTTGGATACCTCCCCTTTCTTCACTAAAAATAGTAATTGCTTATAATAAATCGCTCTAAACTGCGTCAGTTCGAAATGAAATCATATTACGTGACGCTAATGATAGAGGTTCATACATAAAGGCTTCCGAAAACAGTAATGTCAATTTCGGAACCAAAATTTTATTTAAATAATAGAGAATCTAATAATATATTTAAATAATAGAGATAAATGTGAACTGAAACGAAATCAGTCTGAACCCAACTTCATCTTGGACACGTCGCATTTGCTCTCCATTTTACTCTGTAGCTGTTGCTATCGGTGCTCTCTTTCTTACTTCAGTTTTTTAAAACATACAAAATTCATTCAAGAATGCGAGCGCATAGCTTTATCAGTTAGGCATCAAGAGTGTTTGTCAATGAAAATAAAGAAATATTAGTTCAGACCATGACTGAAAACGTTTATTTACACATTCATCTGCCATCGATTTCTAAATCAGTACTTGTATATTTATTGCAGAAATTAAAGACTTTCTCCTCATGTGTACATTTAGAGTGCAACGGCTAGTAAATCAGTCTGGCTCATCGCTGATCTGGCATTTAACGGCAGGTGAAAGTACGGTCAGTTTTTCACTTTTCCTTAGTTCTAAACTCCGCTGGCCTTTTTTATGTATTACTGATGATTTTTTTAGCATTTATCATAAGGCTTAAGAAAACAGTTGAATATTTTCTGTATCTTCAAAATTTAAACAAACATTTATACGTTTATATTTTTATTTATATGTTGTTCAATTAACGTACTATTTTATAAAAATATGCTTTATGAAATAGCTTTGGCTATTTCAAATAAGAACGGAATATATATAAAAAGGTTTAGCAAAATATTCAATTGAATTCTGTAATTTTAATCGATAAAATGCTAGGAAATTTCCCAGCGAAACACAATGTTCATGATACTCGGGTTAACAAATAAAAAATAATAAAAACTTATTGCTTATCATATACAATGATGGTTTGTTTTCGGTTATACATCCGCCCATTCCTCCAAAGAATGTTACGCTGTGTGTGATGACAAATTTAAATCTTCATGTTAAACATCAGTCACAAAAATACGATTTGTATTCTTCATGTTAAGTACTAGTGTTAATAAGACGATATATTTTTTTCATGCTAAATATCAGTACCAGTATTACGATCGGTATCTTCATGATAGAGCTTTATAAAAAATGATTTACCAAACAAATTTGTTGAAAACTTATTAATATTAGTGTTCAGTAAAGTGCCACATAAATGTGTGTAAAAATGAAGGTATTTTCATATTCGCCAGAAGAACACGAATGTCTATGAATATATAAATATTTTTAAATAAATAATTTTGCAATGATTAAATAATTTCATTATTAAATAAGAAGAATAATAAAATTATTCAATATTATTAATTATTAAATAATAATAATAATAAATTGGTAAATAATTTCCTTTATATTTTTACACGTAACATTAAGGAAAAATTACATATAAAATTAGTCCTATCAAATGTTTTAAAAATTATGCTTTAAAACAATAATTCTATAAAAATTAATAGAAATAATGACATCTTATATTCCAATGCTAATTTGATTCTGGGATATTATTATAGGATTTAGCTTTAATACCCATTATATCTAATTTAAAGCAAGAAATTAATTATGTGTGAATTAAAATAATCATCTTGATATAATAATTTCAGATAGTTAGTTCGTAATGGCTCTGAGTATGAATAAAATGTGCTTCAGGAAAGCTAAAAGTTAAATATTCAGAGGATAAATAACTACATGAACAGTTTACTGTAAAATATATAGCTAGATTTTTTTATAAGAAAATACTATTTTTACTAAATTAAAATAGATTTTGATGCCTTGGATATATTCAATTTAGATATAGAGAACAAAGGTAACTTGTGGTACGTTTCCATTGAAAGGTAAAAAATGAATTAAATTTTTTTCTATATTATGAGTTTTGTACTATGATTTATGGAAAGTTTAGAAAAAGCACAGAATTTGGATAATTAAAAGATATAATAGGAAACAAATAATATACTACAGATAATATAAAAATATCTACGATATTATATTTATCTCTCTCTAGTCAAATTTTATGCAACTTTTCTTCTATGATTTTTCGAAAAATATTTTAGCAACAAAATTTATGACATGTGCAATTTGATACTCTGCAAATATTTCAAAAAATAATTCAAAAGAAACAGATAAAAGTGCATACAAATTTCGATATGCTCACAAAAACAATGCGGGATGATGTCACAACAGTATGCCGTCGAAAAGCTATGTATTATTTAACCACACACATGCACATGCATATATATATATATATATATATATATACGCCTATATGCACGTATAATATTGACTGTCACGGAAGTAAATTATGAACAATAAAAACCAAAAGCCAATAATAAAATATTTCAATAAATTAATATTCTTGTTTTTTGAATAGGTAAATAGTTATACGACCTTATCGATGCTTAGAAAGATATCAAACTTAAGCACCAAAAGTATAGAAGTATGTGCAATGTACTAACAACACCCTTTTTATGTGGTATGTAGAGCTATATAAAAAACAAAAAACTAGATAGCAATTCGAAACAGCAAATTTATTGCAAATATAAATTCTCAGAATGTTCCTTTATCAACAATAATACTTTAGAATAAAATTCGAATGGATATTTTTGTTAAAGCATCATCTGAACAGGCTAAAAAACACCTACTAAAAAGAATTGGGCTGTTTTGATAAACATGGTAACATCCGGAATCCGGGTAAAATCAGAACATTTTAAGAAATAAAATATAAAATATGTAAAAACTGACAAACAAGGAAATAATGGAATTTAATGCATATATATATATATATATAGCAAATAAACAAAGCACGCGATACAATTAATGTAATCAATTTCAGAATAGCTTCTAACTTTAATTAAAATCAGAATCAATATACTCCCGGATAATTAATGAGGAATAAAAATAAAAAATTCTTCTTCCCCTTCTAAGTCTCAAATAAAAAAATGGCAAGTTCATCAAAAATAATAAATCCTTCCGCTCACAGAAACAGTTCAAGATCGCTACAATCTCATACAAGAGCGAAATTTGTCTTACCTGCTGTCATCGTCCAGTCAGAGAGCGGGTACGAATTTCTCCTGCTTCAGGATGTGGACGAAGAGGAGAACACAACAAGAAATAACCTTTCTCTCTCTCCACTTCGGAGGCGAGTGACTCACGGCCGGGCCTGCCCCTTTATCTTATGACACAAAAAACCAGTGGCACAGCTCCCGCGATCTGGTGCCGGAGGTTTGAGCCCAGGTTGTCGATCTCGAAGCTTTTTAATGGTGTAACTTTCGCTCCTCGTGGTCAAAAACCCCTGCGTCTGTATACGGCGCCGCACCGAAAACCTGTCTAACCCCCGGGCGGAACAAGGAGATTTTTATAGCGAAGATCAAGAGGAGGAGGGAGAGAGAGAGAGAAGGATGGGATGAGGGCTGTTTGGAAGTGATGCCCGCTGTTACGCCATCTTTGGCCAGTAGTGACGCTCCACCCCACGATGCAGGGGCATTTCCGGCTCTGCGCGTTACAAGTAATAAGATCTCAATTAAAGAATGGGTATGTGGGTGTTCTTAGATAACTGTAAAGGATTATTTCTAAATTTTACCTCGTTTTGGGAAAATAATAATGAAAAGTATTTCAATATGTATATATATTCCCCACCGTCTTAGTGGCTGTCAGTTTTCAATGATCTATACTTCGGTATGATTGCAAATCTTGTCAGTATTAATTTTATAGGATACTTTCATTACTAAAAATGAATATAAAAACATGTAAACATGTATGAAACAAATCCCGTTTTATTGTGACCAAAATGCGTAATTTATAATAAGAGAGCTTCTGTTAATACATTTTAAATTTAATGAAAGTTAACACTCATTGATACCTTGATCTTAATGTCGCATGTACGATTCCAATGCATAAAATTAATGCTACATTCTTATGTTTTACAAAGTAAACAGAGAAGTCTGTTAAATACCTTTTATTATTTATATGTTTAATTCAGCCCCCTCTTGTTATAACTCGAGAAGTAAGCCTCCATTTTGATGAGAAGTGAAACATAAGTACATAGAGTGAAAAACTTATATGCTTAGGAGTTTTGAGTATTAAACATTAAAAAAAAAGAAAAGAAGATATAAATTTGACATGTAATAAATACTACACAAATATAAATATATACGTTAGTATAATGAATATTTCTATAAATGAAAATCATACTAGCTCATATTTCATAAAATTATTTTCAGTATTTATTCCCGAAATACTTAGCTGTTTGCTTTTTCAGCAAAGTTAAGCTGGCAGAAAACTCCGTGCTTTCAATTGAGTTTCTGAGCTGCAAATCAGTGTTTCAGGATATGTACAGTTTTTAATGCCTTTGTTTGAAGACGCCTTTTATTAACCTATTCTCGCTTTTTTAATTTATGATCCTGTAGATTTTTTAAGACAGTATAATTTCATTATTGACTTAATCATTGACGATAATCTGGTAAGGCTCTAAAATCAAGTACAAAAAATAGTAAAATATTACAAAAATGCAGTTTAAAGAAATCAAATAAAACAAAGGTTGTCAAACCTTTTGGGTAGAGTGCCACTATCTGAACAAACAAAGTTATGCGTGCCACTTCCAACATATTAAAAAAATAAAAAAGGCGAAAAATTGTTACTTATAGTCTCATTATGAGATTCTTACGCAAACAGCATATTTTTTATGTTAGTCTGAGTAGTAGACATTACAAAATAATATAATAAGTAAACTAAACGTACAAAGTACAGTTTTATTGTTAATAAACAGTTTTTAAGATTCACTAAGTTAGGTTAGTATATAAAATAAAATTGAATAATTTGAAACGTTTACTTCTAAATAGCTATTAAGCAATCAGTACTCAATTAATGTGGTTTTTGAATATGTAGATTTTTTTACCAAGTCCATTAGGATAAGTTGGCACTGTGGCACGCGTGCCGCGTGTTGGCCATGCCTGAAATAAAAGCATGTGTCTTGTGCAATATGCACAACCTTTAAGTTGCATTTCTGATTTTCTTATTAGTTACGTCTAAATGCAATTCGTTATGTCCTTTTTGTACAAACATTAAAGTCTTCTCATATAAATGAACAAAATTATATGTTACCGTCTTCTTTTTATTTCCTTTTCCTCTTACACAGATAGATTTTATCAATACAGAAAGAAGGGATACTAGTTTATTAACAACTCGGTGAGATGAATGTTATTCTTAAAAGAAAAAGATAAAAAGATCGGTCAAAATTGGCAGGATAATAAATGATCCTAGAAATACAGCGATCTATTCCGCTCTGCTGAGCATGTAAACGAATATCCGTTCAAATAGGAAAAAGATAGCTTTTTAGATATTAAGACCAAAATGATTGGTTTTCCTAAACAATTCCTCCTGAATGAGTTGAAAGTGATAGTAAATGTCTTCTATAGTTTTTACCATAGAGTATGATATTTTAAACGGTTTGAAATTTCTTTTGTAGTTACCAAGATAGGTTACAGAAAAGCTTTTAATTTATTTTGTCTCTCTTGTTTTATTAAATGGCTCTTCTTCGTAATCGTAAATTTTGAAAGGAGAAAAAAGATTATTACTATTGGGTTAGAGATTATTGTATTTCATAGTCACATACACATGCACATTTATTTACTTGTTAAAAATTAGTATATCTAGAAACGCATACTGAATCCCAAATGGCAGCATCTTTCTACGTCAAAGAGCCTTAAATAAAAATGGTCTTATATTTAGAATCAGCTTAATCCATCTTCCAGTGCACTTTAAATACTCTCTAGGTTACGGTACAGATTTACTATAACCCGAATTCAATGTAAAAACAGACTCATAGATTTTACGACAAGAAAAACAGCAAAAAATAAAAATGTACATCATGTATACATTCATGACAGAAATAATTGTCACGGATCAAACAAAGCATATTGCAGTATTCTGAAAGTCAACAAATTATTTTCTTTCATCTGTAAGGTTTATCCTAAGTTTTTAACAGTTACCTTGCGTTAAAACTACTTTCCTATCCTTTCTATTTTCAGCTTAAAATTTCCTACCAGAATGTGTTTTCAGAATCGCGTTTAATGCAAATGGGTAAGAGTAGTATTTAAGTCGAAGTTTCACTGACTTCGTTAGAGAGCCAGAGTTTCTGACTAGCGCCCGGTTGCCTTTGGGCTACGTCTCTCTCTAAGCTATTACTACGGTCGGCCGTACTTCAAGCCCTTGAGAGCTTCGCCTACTTTACTGACATTTAGAGGCCAACTAATTAGAATCCTGATAGCTTCGACTATATCTTTTTTGTTAAGTTTTAATTCTTATTAGCTTGAGTTCAAGCTCAAGTGGAGGCTTTGCTGTGCGTTCTGAGATAGGAGCCGACTGTGTTAATCCTTAATTTGAGAAATAAAAGGTAATTAACCCTTCTTGAATCTTACATCTTTGTTCACACACTCAAAAGATTGCTCGCTTATCGGTGTAAGAGGTTCCCCACATTTAATTGTTAAATAAATGTGTAGAACCCCCTATAGCCTTTACTGAAGGATTGAATTCTGATGTGAGAGAGATGAGCTTCTAAATGTTAAACATCCGCTGAATTAATGATAAAAACTCATGTGAAACCCTTTTTGAATGTCTTTGTACTTTATTAACGGCATAATATCACTAAGGGATTCAGCTATCATCCGGACAAATGGAATGGTTAAAGCATTTGAATAGTTATACCAGTTATAAAGCATGTCATTATTAGAGAGATTTGCACTGTACTTTCCCCAACGATGTGGAAGCTGCGTATGTCCTGTTATAAAGAAAGTGTTTAGTTGGATGCATACACTCTCTAGAACAGCTTCTATGATACTGGGAAACACTCAAAGATAAAACTGCATTATGACTACTCATATGGTTAAGTTAGGTTAGATTATTTATATGTGGCAAAGCACAAGAGGGCTATCTGCCTAAGCGGAGGGATGCCTTCATAGAAGACTTGGTCATGTATGACACAGAGCGTTCTCCATGTGAGAAGCCTAGGACTTTCTAACCTGGCCATAGGTGACACAGAGTGCTCTCCAAATTATCTGGGAAGTCTAATCAAAATTTGGTAGTCTAAGATTCCTTCCGCTACACTAAAACTTTCATGATAACTTCTTCAGAGTTCCTATTAAATAATCAAGAATCACTTTTTAATAATCATACGAGGCAATGACTGCTTATTAATCTCTCTCACAGATGCCATACGCGATAGGCAGGATCATAATGCCACTGCAGTGCTATATAAGAATAATTTCACTGCACGATTGATCTCCAAGTCATTTACTATGCAGCAGGCATCCCCGAGTGAAACTTCGATCAATCAGATTTATAGGCTAGTGTACTAATAGTTACAAAGCAATTAATGAATGTGAAATGTAAAGTAGGAAGCATAGTAGCGTACGCAGGAAATCTACAGAGTTTTTAGTCAAAAGGAGCAATTTGCCCAGAAGAACTATTGATTTCGTTTTGGCATTTTGCGTCGATTCACTATAAGCGTTGCTTCACTTCTCAAATTGTTGCCACCAAATATTATCGCCCTGTATTATATTTAAAGTAATTAAATAATGAAGTATCTGTATGAATGTATGTATGTTTCTGGCATTGTGGTAAAACAACGGTATCTAGAGCCATCAAAATTTGAGTTACGTAATCTTTTACAGAATATGGGCATGTGGAAGCCCTAATATGAATTTGAAATTTGTTTTATTATCGATTTCATATTCTGTAACACTTCAAAGAATTTTTGATTAAGAAACTAAACGATTTCAAAGCGAGCAATGGCAACACTGAACTGGGAAAAAATTATCTCCAGTGCGCGAGACTTTGTATCGGAAATTCTAAAGATATGCTCATTTTAAAATTATTTTGCGATATTGCCGTTGAACTGAATTTTATGGTTTAAGTGCGAAGAACATGATATTTAATAAATAACGGTATTACATAAAATGTTAAAAAAAAGGCCCTTTGGACGTAATTGAAAATTTGAAACCTTTCACATTTTTATTTTTTTTTCTTTACAAATCGCAGAGCGAACATATTTAGCGATTTATTTCAAGCATAAATTAGCATTTTTCTTAAAGCAGTTGTAATAAATTAAAAATACATTTGAACGAATAAGTTTAGAGTAAATCTGCTTGAAATCATCCTTTTACATATTTAGAGATTTATTTCTATCATAAATTAGCATTTTCCTTGAAGCAGTTCTAACAAATTGAAAATACATCTGAATGAAAAAGTTTAGAGTAAATCTGCTTGAAATCATCCTTTTGAAATCGCGTATAATTAAAATCATGTGATACGCGAAGTTACCGCATTAATTTTGTGAAGCGATTCGTTCTCTATTTTTATATTAAACTCTGTTTGTTAAGTGAAAATGAAATTAAGTAAACCACACTGGAACCTCATTTGAGTTTCAGAGTCAAATTTAAATCGAATTAGAAATTTGTTGTTTTCCAGACGAGTGCAATGGTTTCTGATTTTCAATGTTGCTAACTTTTGTTGCTTAACTTCTTGGCTTCCATAATACACATCAAAGTCCTTATCTTAAAACATTCCTTCCTTGAGGTCTCCATTGTTGTAATGGTTAGTACACTAAACTAGCAACTCGAAGATCCGCAGTTCGGTTCTTAGAGAGAAAAGTAACAATTTTCATTGTTTTCGCTCAAAACGAAAAAATGAAAGGGTGAAGGAAACAAAACGTGAAATGTTTTAGATTTTATATTACGTACAAAAAGGCGTTTTTCTTTAACATTTTGTGTGTTACCTTTATTTATTAAATATCATGTTATTCGCACTTAAACTGTAAAAATTCAGTTCAAACGCAATATCGCAAAATAATTTTAAACTGAGCATATCTTTAGAATTTCCGATACGCAGTCTCACACGCTGGAGATAAATTCTTTTTTCTGTGCAACGTTGCCATTGCTCGCTATGAAATCCTTGAGTTTTTTAATCAAAAATTCGTTAAAGGTTTACAAAATATGAAATCGATAATAAAACAAATTCCAAATTTCAAATTTGGGCTTCCAGATGCCCATATTCGCAGTAAGATTACGTCATTAAAAATTTGATGACTCTAGGTACCGTTGTTTTATCGGAATGCGGGAACATAAATACATTTATACAGATTCTTCAATATTTAATTTGTTCAAATATAATACAGGGCGACAATATTTGGTGGCAACAATTTGAAAAGTGAAACGGACATTCAGAGTAATTCGACGCGAAATCGCAAAACAACAACAATAGTCCCTTAGGGAAAAGCCCCTTTGGACTAAAAAAAATCTGATGATCTTTGTAGGGGCGACAGAACTAAGACGACGGACAACAGACTAACTCCCCCTACATGAGTTCGTTGGGTCTCACCTGCTCTCGCAATGGAATTATGATGCTTAGCACTCTCTGCAACAGGATATTGCTGGTAATATTTATGTCACTTGAAAAATAATTAGTTATATGTTTTAAATACCAAAAGAGAATTTGAGAAACCAAGTGAAAAATATATTTTCTTTGGCCTGCCTTGTCATTTGTTTTTGTACGTCTCATACTGCAGTCCTTGTTTTTGTAACGGTGTGTTTAGTGCATTATATCCGAGTGCATCATGACTCTTTGTTTAAAAGGCAAGTATGCCTTTATGAAAGACGTTTTGGGGAAAACTGCCTCTTGTTCACATACAGAAAGTGTGCATTTCACCCTGCTTGTACATTTTCTTAGTTTCAAATTAATGTCAATCGGAATCAGACGCACGGGAATTTTCATTGAGACCTACTACTTAATTAAAACCTTATTTTATGTACAAGTTTATAATACTTCTAGTAGAATATTTATTTTATATACTTATTTATATTTTAAATTTAAACGTGTATGCGAGTGAAATTCAAGGGAAATACTAATAGTTATAAAAGCGGTGAGAAATTTTCAAATTGCTGCACTTTTTGCCGCAATAATTAGTCAACACGAGAACAGACTTCCTAGCAAATATTAGGTGTAAGTTAAAAGAGAAGACATACGTAACCATAAACCGTTTAAATAGTAAGCATATGATTGTTATGAGCAAATGATGAGAGGACATGATAGAACTAAAGTACATTTGGGTTAGGTTTAGTTCGTTGATTAAGGACAAAGAAGATTTTGTGGAATTTCGTTGGTGAAACTAGTTCATACTCATGTTGCACAGGAACAACGAAAGCGTCCAAACAGATAAATCATTCCCCTGAATTTAAGTTCCATCTACTAGCATTCAGTAGTTTTATTCTTTCACTGCTTGTGGGCTAAGCTAGTAAGGTTAATGATATGAGAAAAAAGAAGTAAGGCTTTTATAGGATATATGAGTGAAGGAAGTGCAAAATTCCCCCGCAGAAAATGGTTTGTATTTTTTATCTAGAGGGCTCAATTTTGTTTCTAAACTATATGAGTTATTCATTAATGATAGCTATGAAATGCTAACTGAGAATAAATAAGAAGCAGATTCTCCAAAATGTTATTTTTCAAAAGAGATAACCATAAAAAAACACAAAGTAACGCAGGCCCATGCTTTTTGCATGCGAAATGGTTAAGTATAGTTAGAAACCTGATTTAATAAAACCTGATTTTTGATTTAATTCCTTGTTGCAACCACAGCTCAACGCCCCGTTCATAGGAATTTCGGATGTATTTCCTTTTTATATTTGAATCATTACGTATTGTCTTCTCTGTTCCACAAGAGTTAGAATTTACTTCTTATCATTGAAATTATCTTAAAATGTATAAAATTTTGAAATTATTTTAGTGAGTATACACGCGTTCTATTTGAAAGCGTTTTTCATTGGCTGAAAGAATTAAAAATCAACTTTCTTCTTTGCTGCCGCTTTCTCATGATACAATTATGAGTAAATTTCTGTATTTGAAGTTTCAGGTTATGTTTTCGCTAGTTGAATCTGCGTCGAAAAGGTCTTTAGTACTAGCACTTTTTATATCGATTCGTGTCTATTCGTCAGGTGACAGCTTAACATCTAGATTTAAGTGTAGTTCAAAATTAATTAGATTGCAATGAACCTGTTTACTGGTGATTGAATTTTCTGAAACGGTTAACGAACTGAACGGTAAACTCGTAACGGTTGTTAGAAAGGGGACAAATTTTCCTTTTATGTTTTTTCGTTTCTTTCTTTCATTCTGTCAAGGAAATTCTGAACGTAAAAGTTAAGCAAATTTTTGTATTACCTAAATAATTCATTGCGAAATGTGTCATGTTTAGTTCCTTAATTTTCAAAATGACAGCTGAAGTAGGTGCAGGAACCAGACATGAGAAGAGTTAAAAGAACCTTTTATTTAACTCTTTCAAAATTCACAATGCGTCGACCAGACGCTAACAGACTACGCCTCGCTCGGGCGGTAACTCAACTAAGAAGAATTAAACACAAAACTCAAAGATATTAAGGCAACAGTAGACCTTTTTCCCAAGGCTCAGATAATCCTATTACCTAAAACCGCGTCGAAGTTTTGTGGCAGCAAAGTAAAAGAACTACGCCACTTTAACCAGCAATAAATGCAGAAACAGACGCTCACGCTACAAAAGTATAGTTTTTGTCCACTCTTTTTTTCTCCTTTTAGAGCTCTGTGTTTAAACCTTTTCTCCTAAAGGTAGAATTTGCATAACTTCACGCGCGCTACCAAATGTAAATATTCTGGTATTGACAATTAGGGAAATGAAGGCTTACAGGAAAGAAATCATAAACTTTAACTTAACTGGTTAGTGAAAATAAATATAAATCTCTACATATGATAAAAACATTTCAAATCCCAAACGTTTCTAGATTTACCAATCACAATAGCTCCTCTCGTATCTACTAGAGGTATTAGTATTTTTTACGAGACAGAGTCCTGAAACTAAGAATTGAACCCAAGATACTCCACTTCTTAACTCAGTGTACTTAGTCACTATTAGTTAGATGCAGGGGATAATTGCCTTCAATTTGTAATAAACTGTGCCACCTATATAGCAGGCAAGAATTTTCAAACACTCTTTATTATAATTTCACCGCAATATTTTGTCATTTCTTATGGCAGCTATTTTTAGCATCATTTTGGCATAAATATACCATACCCATTTATTATATTCTGCCAGTGTTAAAAGTTTTAACTTCATTGTTGGTTCAATAGACGTTTCGGAAACAGCAACTGACATATTAAATAGCTGATGATAATTGTTAACATACCGACCTTAAATCTGCTAATCAGCCAGTTACTGTCCTTGATGATGGTAGCGGGATTCTAGCACGTTAAAGATTTGGCCTTCTCTCCAAAACAAACAGTATTTCTAAATGAAAGTATTCTGCCCTTTATGTTTGTGAACTATGTTCCTGAATATTTTTTCGACGACAGAATTAATAGTAATATAAAATACTTTGTCATCATACTCTAAAGAACAAGATACGATTTTCTGTCGCTAATCTAAAAGGTTAGAAGTAGGGAAACTCAAAATTTCTTATTTTGCAACGATATCTATCTGTTTCTTGCCGGTATTACCACCAGAAAGAACACTACATATAGATGCAATATTGCACATGCGTATAATAGATTATGAAACTTTCGTCTCGATTGAGAAATGGCAATCAACGACACGCATGGTCAAAGAACACATGATGAGCGAATCTTGTATTAACAAAGCCCTTTGTAAAGAACTAAAAGTGAAGTGCAGTTGGAATTCACTGTAAATTACTCCTATTTCAGTCTTATGGTCTGAGCATCTACGAATGATGTCAAATTCCTGAAATACATCTTTTTATTGGGAACATAAGAGCATAAAACTGTTTCCCTTCCAAATTCTATGATATAAGAGGAAAACGACCACCCGATTCAGTGCTTTTAAACGGATATATAATTTTTGCTAAAGATAAATATATGAAAGTTTAAAAACGCATTTCTGTAGAAAAATTTAAACTTTCTTACATTCGAAATTTGACTTTTCATATTTTATTACAACTGTAAAATCGCCCCATGTATTGATATTTTTCAACCAAAATTTTAGTTTTCTTTTAAATATCCCAAAATTTTTTACATCTCACTTTTTTTGCAGCAGGCATCGATTTCATATAGTTTTGAAGTAAATAATAAATAAATAAATATGAACAAACGTTCTGCAGTAGCCATAACGAAATTGAAATTTAGTTTATAATTGGTAAACGTTTTGATTGTATTGCATTCAGCTGTGTTAATATTAGGAAGGTCCTTAGTATTCCGAGTTTTCGCATCAGAGCACTTTACATAGCATAATACTACCACAACGTTCTCTATTCTTTTCCTTATCTCATTAATCATCCAAGTAGCCTGCGCGTTGCCTGCTCATGTATAATGTCATTAATTTATTTTTTTCTAAATTGCCAGACGACTTGCTTAAAGGTTAACAGATTGAACTATTTAGAAACAATATATACTCATTAAAAGTACTTTGATCTTCTTTGATAGCAGCGATTTTTTTTATCGTTTCTACTAATAATATGAAAAATAAAATAACTTTAATACGGTATAATAAGCGAACTTCAGAAAAAAAAATTACTTTTTCATGTTTGGCGACTTTGAAGTAATATATAACGTGGTTATCATTCATTAATCTCATTTTCTATACTTAAATTGTTCCTAAGTTTAATAGCTTATAAATATGAAAATAAATACTTTTTTAAAAAATAAAATTGGAATTTTAAAACTTAAATTTTTGAAAGAGTTTACGATTGAAAAATTTTAAAAACCACAAAATATGATCAGTATTAAAAAATTAAAAATTATTCTATATACTTATGCAACGTACGGCGCTTGAATTACAATAAAATGTGTTTTATTAATTACAATAAAACCGCAAATGTCCGTAAAATTATCACACTGATAAAAGAAATTAAGAGAATTTTCATATTTGATCTACGATCTCCAGAACTATTGGACAGATTTTAATAAAATTTGGTGTGAACATAGGTTGATATAATACAAACAAAATAAACATTCAACAGTTATAATAGACACACATGTTCGTGTGTAACACTCATGGAAGTCTGAAGGTCTGAAACAGCGGTTGCAAAAGACACGAAATGGGTTAATAGGAAGTATGGCCCCTTCTTACAGCCATACAGGCCTCACAGCGTGATGTCATACTGGAAATAAAGCAGTTTATCAGTGCATGGGGCAATTAGCAACTCATTCAGCAACGCTGTTTTCAGTTACTGGATGGTTCTGGTTCAGTTACTGGGGGTTGCGAGTTGCAATTGCCCGCCCCAGAACGTCCCAGACATGCTCTATGGGGTTGAGGTCTCGAGACCTGGCTGGCCAATCCGTCCGGCGAATATTCTCACTCTCGAGAAATTCGTCGACCAGAAGACGCGTTCCTCGGGGCCCGCGTTATTGTTCTGTGAGATAAATTCAAGGCCCACCGCACCCCGGAAAAGGCGAACATAGGGCTCCAAGACCTCATTCCTATACCTCACACCAGTCACAGAGCCTCTGTCCAAGAGAGGTGTGCGGCCATCGAACATGATGCTTCCCCAGACCATTACACCGCCACCGCCATAATTGTTGATTTCGCGGACATTGGAGGATAGGTAGAGGGTCCTTGACTCTCTCCATATGAAAATACTGCGAGAATCGGTGTTTAGGCTAAAAATTGACTCGTCGGTGAACATAACGGTCACCCTTTGCTCCGTATTCCAATCACTATGTTGCCTACACCATACTAATCGGACTCTCCTGTCCGTAGAAGTGAGCGGGACGCAAACAGCCGGTCTTCTGGCAAACAATCCTCTCTCATTCAGTCTTTTGGAAACAGTCATCCTTGTTACACGGGTTCCTGTGGCTGCATACAGGTCCCGAAAGAGCTGAGAAACTGTAGCGCCTCTGTTTCGCCTCTCTAAAATGGATAAATAGCGATCTTCTCTGGGCGTCGTAATTCTTGGACGTCTTTGTCCAGGCTTTCTCTATATGGATCTAGTATCCTGGAACTGTTTCCATAGGTTACACACGACGTGGTGGATCCAGTATCCTGGAACTGTTTCCATAGGTTACACACTACGCTGGGGGTTAAATTAAACTCTCTGCATACCTGGACTTGCGATTGGCCTGCCACTAGCCTCTCCACAATTCGCCACCTCATTCCATCAAATAAACTTTGGTGGTTACTCATTTTTACTGTTCCGATGTGAATTTAACCGAATGATGCAAGATAACACCAAGAAATTCGTCGAGGTGTGCTAGCGAACGCAAGTCGTCTTACCCTCCGCGCGCTTATAAAGCCTGTTTTTCAACAGACTCTGCCTACACACACGTATACACTTACGTACTTGCCGTACAAGATTTGCATTTTTATCTAGAAACAGGGTTTTTTCCTTCAGTTCCGTTATTTTTATGTAATTCGATAAAATAGGCGAATTCTCTTAATTTATTTCACCAGTGTAGTTGGATATATTATAAATTAAATATATTTTTTATTTGTATCAATTACATATGTAGTAGGAACATAATTTAATGTTTTTATATAATTATTCAGATTTCCTGAGTAGCAACAGGATTTAATGTTTTACATAGTTATTAAGATTCGCTGTGTAGCAACGATCAGTTCAGTTAAAAAAGTTGTTATGCTTAGTGTTCCATGATAATCGTTGCGTAAATCTTATTCCTTAAAAAGCTTTGTTGTTCTGTTTTATATTAAAAACGAGCAATACCTAACAAATAAGTGTGAAAGCTATATAAAAATAAATATTCTGTTTCTAAAGACTAAGGAGAAGCATTTCTTTTAATTATGAAAGCTTTCGATGTTTTGTTTGATTTTGATCTTTCTTCACTTCATATTTATTTGTTACACATTACGTCTTTTTAACATAAAATTAGTATAGCAAGGCTATTTAAGGAATAAGGCTTACGCAACGATTATGATAGAACACTAAAGGAAACAATTTTTTAACTGAATTAATTGTTGCCACACAGAAAATCTTAATAACTATGCAAAAACATTAAATCATGTTGCCACTCAGAAAATCTTAATGATTATATAAAATCGTTAAATTATGTTCCCACTACACATACATTATTAAAAAAAATTAAGAAATATTTTAATCATTAAGGGTTATATTTATTAAGGGTTTATTTAATCATTAAGGGTTTATTATAAATCCGCATTTGTCCATCAATTACAGATTGATTAAATTTGAAATATAAATTAAAGATCGTACGCTTTGTTGAAACGACAGTAAAGTGAGAACCGGTTGTATGCTACGGAGCATGGAAGATAAACTAAAAATCTTGTTTTGCGAAACAGCAGCACGTCGCTATCAATCACTCAGTTTGTTAATAAATAAAAATTAAATTAAATTTGAAACATAAATGAAATCTTAACGCTTTTCCAAATCTTCTCAGTCTTTATTAGTACTGTAACCCTCCGAGAAAACAACTATGTGAAAGGGCATGTAGAAGAAGAATGTTTACGAGCTTTTGGACATGATAAAGAATTTGATAGGGTAATGTGAAGTAACGACCTAAAACAACTCCGTTATAGAGATTTTAAATTTCAAATGATTTAAATAAAAAGTATTTAGTGGTTATTTAAAAAATAACTTTAAAAGTTATCTGAGGAGATTTAAGATGGTACAGAGACTTTTTGCGTTTGAAGCGTCGGTGGCGAGGAAAATGTTGAACATTTGCTTCTTCTTTGTTCCAAATATGACAGTGAAAGAAAGATATTAAAACTGGCATTGAAAATATTATTATTAACTACCTTCTAGATTTTCATCAGTTTATTCCCGAGAGAAGTGACTTTGACTGTTTTTGTCAATTCATTGTAAATTGTTGTAATCCTTGATAATTTTGCAAAGTTTTCCTTTACTTTTTATTATTTTTTATTGTGGTTATATTTACTTTTCTAAGTTACAGATGATCCTTTGTCGCATATGGGGAATCCTTTGTATTTTTAATAAAAACAAGATATAGGGAGAGAATGAGCTAATAGTAGGAATGTAAAAAAAAAAAGAAAGAAAGAAAGAAAAGAAAATCTGAAAGGTTTCAGATTTTAAATTACGTCCAAAGGGATGTTTTTTAACATTTTGTGTGCTACCTTTATTTATTAAATATCATGTTCTTCGCACTTAAACCATAAAATTCAGTTCAAGAGCAATATCGCAAAATAATTCTAAAATGCGCATATCTTTAGAATTTCCGATACACAGTCTCCCGCGCAGAAGAAAAAAACTTTTTTTCGGTACAGCGTTGCCATTGCTCGCTTTGAAATGTTTGTTAATCAAAAATTCGTTAGAGTTTTACAAAATATGAAATCGATAATAAAACAAACTCCAAATTTCAAATTTTGTCTTCCAGATGCCCATATTCGCAGTAGGATTACGTCATTCAAAATTTGATGGCTCTAGATACCGTTGTTTTATCACAATACGAGAATTTATGCAGATTCTTATTTAATTTCTTCAAATGTAATACAGGGCAATAATATTTGGTGGCAACAATTTGAAAAGTGAAACTGACATTCGGAGTGATTCAGCGCAAAATCGCAAAACGTAAACAATAGTCCTTCAGGGGCAAAGCACCTTTGGACTAAAAATATTAAAAGATATTATTTATTTAAATGATTTCTCAAAAAATATGCTTAAAAATATTACATTTTCTTCGTTTATATTGTCATGCCTATCATTAATCTCTTTAATTTACTTGGTTTATATTTTAAACTTCTGTTAATAAATTTTATGTTTGTTTTTATGAACACCATTATTATAAAAGAATCTTTTAAAAAAGCAATTTTTATTTCTCAATCATTAGGACTGTTACACTAGTTTTTTAATTTTATTCTTCTCCTTCTTCTTTTTTTTCCTTTCGCTTTTATTAGAAATTAAACTTGATCCATACGATTAATAATTATATTCATTTCTTTACGAAATTAGCATTTTACCCCACAGCCACTTTAACCTCACTTCTGTTGCAAAGAACAGGGCAGTTCAGTTTCCATCGCACAAACTTCAAAATGGCGCAGTGGAGTGACCTCGCGTTTCTATGAGCGAAAGAAAGCAAACAGAGGGATGGCAAACCAGTAAGGAATTGTTTCTTTCACTTACTGCCCTCGGCTATGGATGGATGAGACAAAGGAATTCGACTCTACAGAACTCTCATTCTAAATGCGTCACTTTTTTTTTTGCCCAAAGATTCGTGTTGACCTTCCACAAACTACGTTCTTTTCACAGTTTCATTAAGACATTTTCCCGTCACGATTTTGAAGACTGATTGATTTTCATTATAAAACACTAAATAAACTACATTTCTTTTGAAGATCTGCCATTAAAAATTAAAACTTCAAAATGAATATTCCACGCAGTTGCTCGACGAAGACGGTTACCAAGGTTTGTTTTGAAAAATAAATTAGTTAATGTTAAAATAAAAAGCGCAAAAATGACAAAGATGTTGGCATCTATGAGTATTGACATACAAAATAAACTTCAAGGTATTTTAAAAATCTCGTGGTAGATGGAGAACAAAGTGCTCTTGCATCATTTGGATGGGAAGACGGTGCAAAATATGTCTACATTTAAGACAACTCGCATTCAACTGAAAGTCAGCGTACTTTCAGTGAAAAAAAATTGAATATTTATATAATGTCAGAAAAATTGCGTACATATACACTTCACAGTTACTTAATCAACCATATTTATGTATTCTATCCAACCAATTATAAGTTAAGATAAAAGAAAGAGGAAGAAATATAGCTATACCTGTACAAATATGTATGATATGTTATATGTCAAATAAAATACGATTATTTATATTTAAAATAAATAGTTACTTCATGCAAACGCAATTTCTGTTTGCGTGTGTCGTAAAATTATGTTTTTGAAATTTCCATATTATATTATTTCATGGAAAATAAAATTTACGATTGAGGATAATACGTAGATTTTTGAATTTCCAGCCGGCTAAACGTGTTAGATTGCGACGAGGTTTTTTGGAACAAAAACCAGACATATGAAGAATTACTATTTTAAGAAGGCATTCTTTAAAGCAAAAATTGTTTCAAATTGGAAGATAGTACGGTATTGTACATTTAATTACTCCCATTAGACATTTAATTCCTCCCATTACAGGTACAGTGGTACGGTATTGTACATTTAATTCCTCCCATTAGGCAGATAGCACTCGAGTGCTATCTGCCTAATGGGAGGAATGCCTTCGAGAAGGACTTTTTAAGAGAAACTGGCTTGTATACAGGTTGCACATGTGGGAAACCAAGAAAACGCCATGCAGCCAGCCTGATTTCGAACTTCAGACCAAACTACCTGTGTTCAGCGACTTTACCGTTCAGCCACTATTCGGTTCTCAAAGTAGAAGTGTTAGTTTAATTTGTTTGATTATGGCAAAGTACTCGAGGGCTATCTGTTTAAGAGGAGGGATGCCTCCGTGGACAGCTCTTTAAGGGATACTGACTCGCATTCAGATGGGAAAAACCACAAAAGCGCTCATGCAGCAAGCCCGCCCGCCTGGACCGAACTACCAGTGTTCAGCGACTTTACCACTCCGTCGGGAGAGTTATAAAACTATGAAGAGAAGCAAAATTGGAAGTTGTAAAATTTACAATTAGCCGAAAAAGCAGAGTTAGTTTGGCGTAGATTTTGAATCAAACTAAATTTATCAGATTAAACGCCAAACTAAGGTTGCTTTTTCAAATAATTTTAAAACTAAATTTATTTAAATTATGCACCAAATTAAGGTTTTTTTATTTAATTTGAAAACTGCTTGTTAATTATTAATTATGATCTTAAGGAGCGTTTTTCCAAGATCTTTTTATTTACTTAATAGCAAACCACACAAGCTTTTGCTTCAGTTTTTAAATAAAAGCAATTTTTCATATTTCCGGTGATTCTTTGTTTTCCTTTTGATGACCTGAATGACCCCGTTTGGTTTCAATAAATTCAGGTTTCGATAAACTCATGATCACATTTTAAACCGATATGAAGGAAATTATCAAGATGCAAATGCAAAATAATAATAATAATTCCAATAATCACATATAATTGAAAATAGAATTGCATTTCACTCCTGTACATCATTTTGAAATTACTTCACAACAACTGGTATAATGATGAGATTGTTAAGTGTAATAAGCAATTAGCGTTTATAACATAATGTTCAATGTTCTGAAGGTTTCAACAACAATGTTTCGAAAAGGGGATGAATCGTGGGAATTCAGCCTTCCGACATTAAGGGTGCTGATGAGAGAATGAGGGACAACAGAGAATGAAACGGGAAAGATTTTACAACTAGTGGTTAGTGTTGAGTGAAATGGGGAATAGAAGCGGCTGAAAAGGCAAGAATTTGACCACGGGGATGAACAGAGAAAGGACGAAACAAGAAATTCCCGTTTCAAACGGCCCCCTCTATATCTGAAAGCACAGCATTACGAACAATGTTTCAAAAGGCGATTTCTGTATTTGGGTTATTTTCTAGTCACAGTCAAATCTTTTATAAGCAAAAATTCCAAATGATTGAAAATTAAATCTATAATTTTGAATTTACGAATTAGTAAAATGTTTTTTAAATTGGGATTCTTGAAGTATAAAACACCTGAATACATCAAAATATCCTTAAATTCTTATGCTTATATGATACGTGAACTAAACATATTACGCCCAGAAGGGAGTTTTTTAACGTTTTGTGTATTACCTTTATTTAATAAATATCATATTCTTCTCACTTAAGCCACAGCATATCTTTAGAATTTCCGCTTTGAAATCGGTGAGTTTTTTAATCAAAAATGCGTTAAAGTTTTACAAAATGTGACATAGATAATAAAACAAATTCCAAATTTTAAATTCGGGTTACCAGGTGGCCATGCTTGGGTGGAGAATTACATTATTCTAAATCTGATGGCTCTTCACACTACGAGAAACTTACCTACATTCATGTGCATTCTCCTTTATTTAATTTCTTTTAAAATAATACAGGGCAATAATACTTGGCGGCAACAATTTGAAAAGTGATTCAGCTTTTTACAGTGATTCAACTCAAAATTTCATTTCGAGACTAGTAACCCTTCTGAGCTAAAGCTGCTTTGGGTTAAAAAGTGAAGTTAAAAGTGAAATTATAAAAAAGGGGAAAAATGATTGCAAGTTACGGTATGTTTTTGCAAAATTATGCGAGGTTATACACTACATGACATTAAAAGCGTCTTATACATATAATGAGTCATGCTTATCTTATCAATAAAATTTGTTTGCCATTCAGAATGTTACATAATGCCCATGTGAGCCGAAATAATGAATTTTGTTTTGCTGTTAAAAAACATACTTTTTAAGTTTGGAAAAATAAATAAAAGCTATTTTACTCTGCGGATGCTAAACAATTTTGATTTTTATTCTGGACAGATTAAGCCAAATGTTTCGTATTTCAAGAATCTCATTTTAGCTATTGTTGGGAAATGCTTAGATGCGGTGAGATAGCTTCTCCGCAAAGCGGGGTTATTGTTGCCAGAAGGTGGCAAGGAAAGACAAGGTTGCCAGATTTGGCGCGAAATCGCCCCTTTGGCGACAAAATTGGAGATATGCCATAGACAGAGCGGGAACATTCTGGAACGAATTCTTACCGGTTTTTCCCGAGAATGTTCTAGGTCAAAGCTATAAATATCCTGCCTGTACGCGGAGTAGTAGTGTATAGTGAAAGTATCGAGAGTGTGCTGAGTTCAGCAGTAGTGTTTTGAGTTCAGAGATTAACTTGAGAGCGACCGAACCGAGTCGGGAGCTGTAGTGTGCCGTGAAGCTGTCTTCACAGTTGTAGCCTGAAGCTGCGTTGCTGATTGTTGTTGTAAGGTGTTTATTGTAGTTTCTCGACGACTGTAAACGTGTCTTTGAAACTCTCCTGCGTAATACTGGCAAATAAATTGTGTTTTGATTCTTCGTCAAGTGCTGTTATCAATTACTTGCTCATTTCTTTATAGAAATCTTTTGTAGCATGTCCAATTTCATATTTCGCTCAAGAATTTGAGATACAACCTAAACACATATTTTAATTAATCCCCTGCAGTACATAAAGCACGGTAATTAATACCTGAAAGATAACACTTTAAATCCTTCAACCGTGGAATTGTAGATAGATAGATAGTTAAATAAAGAAGAAGATAGTAACAGATCAAGCCACATTTCCTTAAGTTGCAATTGCAAACAAAAGTAAATTTGTTACCTTGAATGTTTTTTATTGGAATTAGATACGGAAATACTTAAAAACACAGTAAAATCTCTTGTGGCGACAGCCTTCCTTAGCTCGTCACTCTGTGTAGAAGGAATTCACTGTATTTTAGTTAAGAAGACTTTAGTTCGTTTTAAAAAGCTTATTATTTTCAACTGTGTTGGCAGCTGTTTGCTGGAATGGTTGATGATTGACTAAGTAGGTTAAGTAAGTTCAAGGATAGGGTTTTAAACCATAATTAAATTAATGCTGTTTTTTATAATTATATCCTAAGAAAGTCTGTGATGTGCAGTTTTCGTGTCTTAAATTAGCTACTTTGATAGATAAGCAAAGTTAATTAGTAAGTGGAATTTGCCCTTGATAATCTGATAAGACCTCTGGCGCTATAGAGTTAACCAGAATCATCGACATTCGCTTGCACGCAAAAGGCTCTCGGAAAACATTCCAGCGTTACCATTAACTGATAACTTTGCGGTATAGATACGGTCTAATTTCGAGGAATTGGCAATCGGTATTCCTTGAAATAATCGAGTAAAAACATGAACTGTGTTATCAGTCATCCGCATGTATCTTGAATTTCGCTCTCTTTGTTATTCTAATTGATCGACTGGTTATGGATAACGCAAACTTCTAAAAAAGTCGAAATGGTATAAATGCTTATTGTTAACGATATATTATTCCAAATTAATTCTTTTAATCATGCTTATGACTAATTTAATTATTAGTTCTCGGACAGTCTAAAATCATACATAAAAATGCACGTTATATGTTGTTATATATGTTATACTGCCGCCCAGATGGTATAGTGGTTAGGAGAGCTGACTGCGATGCTGAAGGGCCCGGGTTCGAATCCCGAAAAAACCATGGTTGTAAATGCCCATCCCTTTACAGGAGGCAAAGGTGGCCTACCTATTAGGCGCATCCATGATAAAGTGATCACCGCTTCTGCGTTTAGTAGTGGCCAGCATCTATGATGATGACCTGTGCCTTCCATTTGGAATATACATATAAGTTATATATGCTACATATCAAGGGCGACCAAATTTCATATCAGTAAGAGCCACATGTTGGAATTCAAGAAAGTTCGCCAGCTACAAATAAATTTTCCAAAGCTACAAGTCCCTATTTTTATCATTTTATAAGTAACGAAGCAGGTTTCAAATGGAACGTCTGAAAACTTTGTAAAAAGACACGGAATCGTTACTTTCTTTTGGATATTGAGTAGTTTTAGTTTACCATATTTCTTACATATATTTTATTTGCATAAGAACTGCAAAAGCCGGATGCGGTTCCCGAGCCGCGCTATGGCCACCCCTGATATATATGTTAGAAATGCAATTTGTTATCTATGTTTGTAATGAGATGACGTAGAGAAAGCTGCAACAAATTGGCGATTGTTCTCTTCGTTATCTTAGAGAGGCTTTACTGTGTAGTTAGAAAGATGACACTTGAAAACAGACGTACTCATAAATTCCACACATGATTTTATTCCTGAATAATTAATTCTGAGGACACATATTCTTTTTCATTTCACATCATCATTGTGGGTGCGCTGAACCCCACAATTATTTTTAGAACAATGCACAGTAGCTGATAGAGGTTAAGCGAGCGAACTAGCATCTTAGCGTGGAGAGAGCTGAAGCAAAGTGCGCAATTAATCTAATATGGAGGCTCACCAAGAGAAGGTTTTATTTGGGTTGCTTATTAAAAGAAAAATTTCAGTTCTGAAAGTTTTGAGTTCAAGTTCCGAATTAGCTATGTCACCAGCTTTATGCAAATCATACGAGATGGATTGATTTTGAAATGACGCATTCCAGAAAAAGGCGTTACTATTCTTAGAACAGAGAGAGAAAATTAAGGGCTATTGCCAGTTTAAATTATAATTTTGATTTACATAGTTTTTATGTAACATGTATGTAAATTACGAAAATCGGTAGAAGTGATGTACATGTAAGGAAAAATAAATGATTACAGTTTGAGAAAAATTGGATGATTTATTGAAGTGATAGAGCTTCACAAAGTGAAAAAGTCAGTAACACGTTTGTCCACCTCTGACCCTTATGCAAGCAGTTATTCGGCTTGGCATCGATTGAAAGAGGTTGCGGATGTCCTCCTGAGAGATATTGTGCCAAATTATGTCCAGGTGGAGCTTTAGATTGTCAACATCCCGAGCTAGTTGTAGGACCCTGCCCATAATGCTCCAAACGTGCTCAATAGGAGAGAGATCCGGCAAGCACTAAGGCAAACAGTAGAAACATGTGCAGTGTGGGTACGGACATTATCTTCCTGAAATGTAAGCCCAGGGTGGTGTGACATGAAGGGCAACACAACGGGCCTTAGAACTTCGTCGACGTACCGCTGTGCTGTAAGGCTGCCAGGGATGACAACCAAAGGCGTCCCACTATGAAATGAAATGGCACCCTAGACCATCACTCCTGGTCGTCGGCCTGTCTGCCAGAAGACAGTCAGGTTGGTATCACACCACTGTCCGAGGCGTCTCCAGACTCCCCTTCGCTGGTCATCGGGGCTCAAAGCGGGACTCATCACTGAAGACTATTCTACTCCAGCCAGTGACATTCGAGTGCGAATGAGCCCGACACCACTGCAAACGGGATTGACGTTGTACAGAGGTCAATGGTAGTCGGCGCAAGAGGCGCCGTGACATCAGGCCCCTTTCTGTGAGCCGTCTATGAATCGTCTTGCGGTCACTGAAGCACTAGTTGCATGTACAATCGATGATAATGATGCATCTGGGGCTTTGAGTGCCGCTCTGACGATTGTTCGGTCTTCACGTTCTGTCGTTTCTCTAGGCCTACCGCTTCAATTCTTGACACTGTGTGCGGCCATGGTTCACCCATTCCTGCCAACATCGCCTAATAGTGGCATCGCTCCTGCTCAAATGTCGAGCTGTTCGCCGATAAGACCAACCGGTTTCTTTGAGCCCAACTACACGGCACCTCTCAAATTCCGGCATCTGCGCATATGGTCCGCGCACCGGTATGCGAGGCATAGTTACTGTCTACCGAAGTACACGGAATGAAATTCGTGAAGAATTTATGATCTTCAATCGTAATTTCTCCTCTTAAATATCTTATATTATCAGTTGCGCAGATCAGATCCGCTGTAGCGACAACCTTTTCATTCATTGGCAGCCAAAATGTAAAATTTTGCATTTTCCGTCGAAACCTGTATGATTATCAATTTGTGTCCAATTTGCTTTATATCTTCTCGGTGCGTCGTGGTGCGTCTTTTTTTTTGTGGGGGGTCTAAGAGTGTATATATAATACATGCAATGCATTAATGCTTAGAAACCTCTTAACCGCTTTTTATTTATGATGTTCTCCCTTTTTATATTTCAAAGATATCATTTCATCGTGCTCATTTGAACTAATGTTATCAGGGCTAACTTAAGTACTTCTGACATAAAATACATTGCTTTCTTTGCGATTCTCATTTAAAATGAAAACTCATATGATACTAAATTTAGTTACCGCGCAGACTCATATACATAATTATTGTTTTTCCATTCACATAACTGTAATTACAGCTTCACCTGGAGAATATATTCCTACAATATTTAGAAACTTCACATGAATCCCATAAAATTTTGTTTTGTTTATCTTTGACATTATGTAGTAATAGTATTTATATGTATTTATATAGATCTAGAATTTTAGATCAGACTTTAAGGTTGTTTTCTTTTCAATAGTGGGTACCTATCTGTGGCCTAGTGGTTAAAACTGCTGAATGTTGGTAGTTTGATCGAAATTTGAATCTCGGCGAACGGGCTATATGCGTGTATGTTTTCATGATTTCCCCTTGTGTAACATACATTCGAGCCAGCTTCTCTTAGGAACTACCCCACGCCTTTTAGGCACATAGATGTCACGTGCTTTGCGGTATTCAAATCAGCAAATATTAAAATTTGTGCAAAACAATAAAAGTAGTATTTAATACTGCTGCCAATTTTATTGTCTTTGTTTTCAGTAACCCAAGAAACATGGAAGATATTCAATGGTTAGAAGATAGCTGTAACTTATTTTGCGACAATATGGAATTCGACTTAATTTACAGCCATCCTTGTTATATGAATTTACAAATTACACAAGATAAAAGTTGCCATTTCCATTTCAGAAATAATTCATTTAATAATAAGATTTAAATTAAAGAAAG